>BSBK01003641.1:165000-207500 GCA_027943335.1 Chamaecyparis obtusa | reverse complement strand
ATGAGCAAAGACAAAAAGGTAGAGGTGGTAGATTCCCTAGGGGAAGAGGTAGATCTTATGGTGAAAATAGTAGATGTGAACCTGAAAAGAAAAATCTAGATAAAGGTAAGACCGAGTGGAAAGGTGAAAGTTCATCTAGAGGTAGAGGTAATAACAACTCAGGTGGTTATAATAGAAGTGGTTTCTGAGGAACTTGTTACAATTGTGGAGAAGAAGGACATAGATCGTTTGAGTGTACACATGCAAGTAAGAAGGTTAGTAGCAGTAGAAAAGCTTTGGTACAAGAAGAGTCACTGAATGAACCTGAGAAGGAAAAGAACTTGATGATAAGGAGAGCACTTTGGAGTGAAAATAATAAGGGAGATCCTGTAAGAAAAAGTTTGTTCAAGACTAGATGTAGAGTTTTTGATGAAGTTTGGAAGGTAATCATTGACAGTGGTAGCTCGGAGAACTTAGCATCTGAGGAAATGGTTACAAAGTTGCAGGTGAAAAGGTTGGAACATCCAAAGCCCTATCAAATTTCATGGATCAAGGATGAGCATACACTCTTGGTAAGTGAACAATGTTATGTGAATTTCAAAATTGAGAAGTATTATGATAAGGTTTTATGTGATATCATGCCTATGGATTGTTGTCATATTTTGTTGGGTAGACCTTGGCAATATGATAGACATGCTATATATGATGGGAGATTGCATAAATATACTATTTGGGCTAATGGAAGAAGACAAATCTTGTTACCTTTGATTAAAGAACCTATAAGTAATTTTTTTACATCTATGAAAGTTTTATTGATGGAAGGAAGAAAGTTTGTTAAGGATTTGAAAAAGAATGATGCATGTTTTGTTGTGATTCCTAACAAACTGAGTAACAAAATAGAGGATAGTATCCTTGAGGAGATTGATAAGTTACTCACCAAGTATAGTGAAATCATTTCTGATAATGTTCCCAATGGTTTTCCACCGAATAAAAGCATTGATCATTGCACAGATCTAATCCTTGGAGCTAGTTTACCGAATAAGGCACCACATTGGTTGACACCTACCAAGAATTAAGAATTGAACTAGAAGATTCAAGAATTATTGCAAAAAGATTTGATCTGAGAAATTTTGAGTCCTTGTGCAGTACCTGTTGTATTAGAACCTAAGAAGAATAGAGAATGGAGAATGTGTACTAATTCCAAAGCAATCAAAAAGATAATAGTGAAATATAGGTTTCCTATACAGAGAATGGATGATATAATGGATAGTTTGACTGGAGCAAAGTATTTTACCAAAATTGATTTGAAAAGTGGGTATCAAAGAAGGTGATGAGTGGAAGACTACTTTTAAGAAAAAAGAAGGTTTTTATGAGTTGTTGGTTATGCCTTTTGGTCTAACTAATGCACATAGTACTTTTATGAGGTTGATGAATGAGGTTTTGAAGAAATTCTTGGGTAAATTTGTGATTGTATACCTAGATGATATTTTGATATTCAGTAAGACCAGAGAAGAACATTTGTTGCATATTACACAAGTATTGTAGAGGTTGAAAGAAGAAAAGTTGTTGATTAATCTGAAAAAGTGTTCTTTCATGAAAGAAGAGATTGTGTATTTGGGATTTGTCATTTCAGTTGATGGTTTGAAGATGGACCCTGAAAAAGGTTGGAGCTATTTTGAATTGGCCTACACCTGAGAATGCTAGCAGTGAGGTAAGATCATTTCATGGTTTGGAAATTTTTTACCAAAAGTTCATAAGGAATTTTAGTTCAATTTTTAATGCAATGACTGAGACTATGAGAGGAGATAAAAGATAATTCAAGTGGACACATGGAACTGATAAAAGTTTAAAGACTCTGAAGCAAAAGGTTGTTGAATTTCTTGTGTTGGCATTGCTTGATTTCAATAAGGTATTTCAAGTGGAATGTGATACAAGTGGAAGTGCAATAGGAGCTATGTTGACTCAAGAAGGTAAACCTTTCACTTTCTTAAGTGAAAAGTTGAGTGATGCAAAAATAAAATATAGTATGATCAAGAATTATATGCTATTGTTCAATCCCTAAAGAAATGGAGACATTATTTGATACCAAGTGTATTTGTATTGTATAATAATCATAAAGCTTTATAGTATTTGGGTAGTAATAATAAGTTGAATTAGAGACATATGAAATGAGTTGAGTATTTACAGAGTTATACATTTGTGATAAAACATAAGAGTGGAGTCACTAACCGAGTTATAGATGCATTGAGTAGAAGGAGATCTTTGATGACTAAGATGAAAATTGAAGTTCTTGGTTTTGATGACATGAGAGATTCTTATGAATTTGATCCTAATTTTTCTAAGCTATGGAGAAAGTGCAGAGCACCTATTCAAGATCAACCAAGTACAAAATGGGAAGACTATTTCATTCAAGAAGGTATGTTATTTAAAAGTATTCAGTTGTGTATACCAAGAGGATCAATGTGAACTAACTTGATAAAGGAGAAACATAGTAGTGGTTTGGCTGGACACTTTGGTGTTGATAAGACATTGAATTTTCTTAAGGAGAAATACTTTTGGCTATAGTTGTATAAAGATGCTCAAAAATTTGTGAAAAGTTTTGGAATTTGTCAAGTTGCAAAAGGAGTAAGTTAGAATATTGGATTGTATACACTGATTTTTGTTCCTAAGAAACCTTGGATTCATATCAGTACAAATTTTGTTCTTGGCCTACCGAAGACAGTGAGAGGTAATGATTCTATATTTTTTGTTGTGGATAGATTTTCTAAGATGGCACATTTTATACCATGTAGAAAGACATCAGATGCAATATATATAGAAAATCTTTTATTTAAGGAAATTGTCAAATTGCATGGATTACCGAGGAGTATTATCTCTTATCGAGATAGTAAATTTGTTGGATACTTTTGGAAGACTCTTTGGAGAAATTTTGGCACTGAGTTGAAATATAGTTCTACATTTCACCCACAAACAGATGGATAGACATAAGTTGTGAATAGAAGCTTGGGAAATATTTTGAGATGTTTAGTTTGAGACACCAAGTAATTGGGATTCCATGTTGGCACAAGCAGAGTTTACATATAATAATTTAGTGAATAGGAGTACTAGAAAAACACCTTTTGCGATTGTAAATGGCACACAACCGAGAGTTATATCAGATTTGAGGGATATTGTTGATGAAGGAAAGAGAAGTGTTGAAGGATTAAATCTTGTTGAGTACATGAAGACATTGCATGAAGATGTGAAACATAAGTTGGAGAAAAGTAATCAGAAATACAAATACTAAGCTAACAGATCAAGAAGACATAAGACTTTTGCAATTGGTGATGAAGTAATGGTTCATTTGAAGAAAGGTAGATTTCCTGTTGGAACATATGGGAAGCTGAAAATGAAGAAATTTGGCCCTTGCAAGATTTTGAAGAGATTCGATAGTGGAAATTCTTATGAGATTGAGTTACTAGATGACATGGATATATCACCTATTTTAACATTGCTGATTTGTATGAGTACCATGGGTTAGATGAAGAAATGCCAATACTGAATGATTATCCTAAGAAATAGATAGAAGAAGTTGAGCAAATTTTGGAGCAAAGAATTGGCAAAAGTACAAGAGGAAAATAATATATGGAATATCTGGTAAAGTGGAAGAATAGAACGATTGAAGAATGTTCATGGATTTCACAATTTGAGTTGGATTTAACTCAGATCGTACCTGCTTCATGATTTGGAGAATCATTTCAAATAACCCCAAGTGTCTGATGCAAGAGCATCTCAGGTCCTTGGCAATCCTTTATCACCAAAAAAATGTTTGTGTTGTTCCTATGTTGCTCAGTTCCTTCTTTGACCAAGTTGATTCAGTGTTGCTTGGTTTCCTTTGTTTACTAGGGTTGGTTAGTGATCTCTCTAGTGCTCAATGAATTTCCCTAGTGCTCGGTGATGCTTGTCTAGCACTTGGTTATCCTTGCTTACCGAGCTGTTTCTTTTGTTTCCTGTTGAGGTTGACTTGTGCAATTAATTATGGTCATGGATTTAATGTTGGTATCTATCATTGGGAAGCATGTGGACCTAGATCTGGTTATTCCTTCCATTGATGGTGGATCTAAAGGTCGAATTGTTTAGTAGCCTCTTGTATATAATTTAATCTTTGTTTTTAGTTTTGGACATCAGGATTAGGACATTAGAGATAAAAGCTAGGAGACAGAAGATTGTTTCAGATCCTCACATGTTGGATGACTTATGTAATTGAATTATAATAGCTAGCCTAAACTAGGAAGGCTTTACAGCCTAACATGTATGAATCAATTGAAATAAATATATGAAAGATATTTGCATTCTCTCTCTCACTTGTGTGTTGTTGCTTCCGTGTGTGATCTCTGCAAGGTGGATCTGGTTAGGGTGTGCCTTTGGCCCCTCTCCCTATCTTCTCTTGTGTCACAATGAGAATGCAAGGTTGATATGGGGGTTTAGATTTAACCTCCTAAACTTGGTTGGCCACAAGATTAGCTTTATTAATTTTGTCATCATAGTAAATGCAAAGAGAAGAAGAAGAAGGTTGGGTAAGATAAATGTTATTGGTTGAATGATATGGAAAAGGGTTGGTGTAGACATGAAAATTTTGGTTGGTAGGTGGAATGGATCTTTTTACTTGATCATTTTCACCTTCAACAAATATAGGACTAGAATCAATAAGACCTTAGATAACAATTTCAAAATGGTAACACTTTTCAGTATCATGGCCAAGTTGACGATGATATTGGTAAAAATATTTGGGATCAAAGTATTTGGATTGAGGTTTAGTTGTGTCAATGGGTATGATAGGAGGAAGTGTTAACACATGACCATTAATTAAATTCAACATCACATTATGCAAAGATTCAAAAAGATGACTAAAATTATAAGTAGGTTTAAAGATAGATGAAAAAGGAGGCACACCTTTGGGTGTTGTTGCCACTTGTTCATCAATAGTGTTGGATGTGTTGAACTGATTTTGATAATTTTTTTAATTTTATTTTTGATATGTAATGAAATTTTTGGATGCATAATCACTCTCATCAATTGAAATAGGAGCCATTGAAGTGGTCCTCTCAAATTGACTCACTTAAAGTTGATAATGATGAAGCACTACACACAATTTTGGAAAAGAAGAGAATTCAAAAAGAAGGATCTTGTCTTGAATGTATTTTTGTAAATTAGCAATAAAAATGCATTGCACATCAATATCAGGCATGAAATAAGAAATTTTAGCATGCAAATGCTTAAATCTACCAATAGAATTACTTAATTTTTCTTTATTCACATTTTTTAGAATGCATTAAATCAGTCAAAGATATTTGAGGACCAATGTAGTTTTGAAATTGTTGAATGAAAGCATTATAAATATTTTGAAATGAATCAATGGAATAAGGAGGCAAAGAACAATTCCATTACAGGGCCTTGTCTTGAAAGGTCCTAGTAAATAATTTTTCTGTGAACCTATGGTCATGTGAGATAAATCACTAGATAAGGGTTGAAAAGTTTTGACATGAATCAAAGGATCACCCTTACCATTATAAGTGTTGAGGTGAGGAATCTCCATATTTTATGGAATAACATCATAGATAATATACAAAGAAAAAGGACTAGTAATATCACAAGTAGAAATTCTAGGAGCATTGTTAGAAATTGAAGGAATGGTTGAATATGAAAAAGGGACACTATGGTAAGTGGACATGGATGAAGGAATATACAATGGGGTCTCAATATTTGTAGTAGGTGAAATGAAGCCTAAATACATGCCACACTTGAAGGAATATAAGGAAGAATAGTATTAGGAAGACTCACATGTGTAGGATTGAGATTTTGAATTGAGGTTATTATGATAGGTGAAGCATAAGTGAGTAAACTAGGAATGGAAGTAGAAATAGGAAGTGAGGTCTCAATATTCATAGTAGATGGAATGAAGCCTAAATCTTGAGCACTTCCCTAGTAGGATTGACATTGGTATCAATAATATGAGAAATTATATGTAATATTTTAACACCATGTTCATCATTATGATTAAGTTTCCTTAAGCCTTCTACAATGGAAAGAACCTCAGTATTAGAATTTTCTTGACCTAACCATTGTTCAAAATTTTCAAATTCATGGGAAATTTTTTGGACTTTGAAAGGAGGAACCCTTAAACCTTCATCTTCATCATGAGAATAATGAGAATATTTATTCTGCATGATAGGATTAATATCATTAAGATGTATGCTGATCTCATCATGTTTCCTAGGAAAGGAGGACAAAGAATCAAAGGAACCCATGATTATATGGATTATTCTAACTAGAATGCTATAGGTTGGACTCAAAGTGATAAAACTCATGCAAAAGGGAATGAAGAGAAATGAAAATTGAAGGAAATATACAATCTACAAGAAATTATTTTATGAAAAGTACATTACCTATCAAACATGTAATGAAAATCATAGATAGGTAGATTTGATTATGAAATATCTACAATAAAGATATGAATCTATAGACCTAGATGCATAAAATGTAGTAAATATGTGATAGAAATAGTAACTAACAAAATATATAAAAAGTATAACTACATGCATGAAAATAGGATCCAAGACCAAATTAAAAGAGTAAATGCCATAAGTCAACTTTGACAAAATGTAAAACATAAAATGGTGAGAAATGCGAGGAAAGAAGATCACTCAAAAAGGTATATTATAACATTAGAAATACCCCCAAATGCTCACCCTTAAATGAATTTGATTAGAATGACCCAAAAGAAGATGAAGGGATGCTAATGTAAGATCTAGATTCAATGATGAGTTTTGGTGAAATGGGTATTCCTTTATTGTTAATTGATTGATTGGAGTATGTGAAATTAATATTATGATAAGGGAAATAGAAGACAATGTATGAAATCAAATCTGATCTATAAAAGTAAGTGCAAGAGGAAAATAGATAGAATTAACTCACCTTGAAGTTAGAAGAGGATAAATGACCTTTACAAATGAATTTGATTGTTTCCGTAGTGCAAGAATTGGGTGTAACTCCATATCTAGGACTCTAATGTTTGTAACTATGTAATGTGAAAATTTTAGCTAAAAATTATAGGACAACGTCAGAAAACTTGAGATAGTCCTAAACAATGTCAAAAAAGTCAACCTCGTCCCTATAGGTTCAAATCTAATGAAATTTTTTGAGGGCCTACAACTATGTCTGAGACTCCTAAATCTAGATTCAGAACTCTTTAAATTATTCTTGCACACAAAAAATAAGGGGAAAATTTTGTTGGAAGGGGTTTGCCTTGGTCAAACCTTTGTATAGGAATCAATCTTGAAATGGAATTGAAATTACATAAAGTAATGAAATGTAAACAAGATAAATGTTAGATTCACCTTGCATGAAAAAACTTCAAGAATGGATGTATTAATTAGTCAAATCCATGAAGATTCTTGTATGTATGCTTGTATCAGAGAATCAAGGGTGCCTTCATAAATGTATGGATCTACACTTTCCAATCCTAGATCTTGAATGAATGTATGCTTGATAACCTCAATGGAGAAAGAGAGGGAAGAAGAGTGAACTTATGGATATTGTTTCCTAATTGTGAATTCCTCTACTTGGCCATCATGGGAGAGAAATTTGCATCAATGAGAGAAGATTGCCTTTTCTTGAATGGATCTTTGAAGAAATAGAAAATTGGAGATCGTAGATTGGGTGGTTACCTTCAAATATTTAATCAGCCACTTCAATTGTAAAAATTAGAATTCTTGATATCTTAAATTTATTGCATATGAATTGGTTGCAATAGGGTTGAGATCATGAGCTCTTGAAATAGAGATATCATGTGTGTTCTTAAAATAAGAGGAGAGAGCCCCCTTTTATAGTCATTTTAGGATTTAATTTAACTCTACGTCGACAAAACATTTATAAATTGGAAGGAAACCTACTATCAGGCCCCAAACTAATTTTAGGCACAAAAACCTAGGACAAGGTCAACTTGGCCAACCTAGTATCAGAAAAGGTCTACCTGGCCGACCTAGTCCTAGTAATTTTTCTTTAAAATTTTTGGGGATCTATGGGAGTTAGATAGGGAGAAGAGGGAGAAATTACAGGTTGCTCAAATCAATCAAAACAGTCATTCAAACCTCAAAATCATAAAAAATGGGGTCTATAAGGTCCTAGAGCATCTAATGATGGGTGCTAACATTTTAGGATGGTACATAGATGCTTTGATTAAAATATAATGTTTCACACATGTCTATTGGAAAATGATAGAAGTGTTACAAGTAGTAGTTGTACCATTACACCAAAAGATCGACCTGTTCATGCATGATACAACCACTAGACTTATAGAATACATAGGAGGTGGATAATCCATGTCACAAATCATGAGGGGAGCACTGACTATTTTGCCAATAATCTCCCCCTCAACATTACTTGAGGAGATTTGAACCTGTGACCAAGCTCTGATACCACTTGTTACAAGTAGTTGTTGTTGCACCAAAAGCTCGACTTGTTCATGCATGATACAACCACTAGACTTATAGAAGACATAGGAGGTGGATAATCCATGTCACAAATCATGAGGGGAGCACTGACTATTTTGCCAATAATCTCCCCCTCAACATTACTTGAGGAGATTTGAACCTGTGACCAAGCTCTGATACCACTTGTTACAAGTAGTTGTTGTTGCACCAAAAGCTCGACTTGAATCCTGAGGGGAGTAGTGACCATTTTTCCAACAAGAAGGAACCTTACAAAAGTTTTGAATGCCTCAAACAACCTTGTTGGAAACAATGTCTCTCTAAAAAAATAGTAATAAAAGTGTAAAATCTTCCTGTATTATGAACCCTCTACCTTAAACTATCATTGAAATGATTGAAATAATAATAAATTAGAATGGTGTCAATGATTTTGTGTGATGTAGAATGCCTCTCTTCAATACGGTTGCAAAGACACTTATACATTTAAAACAACTTCTTTTTGTTGCTACATCAATGGCATCATAAAAATGGCGAGCAAGTGAGCAGGGGTGGGAGGTTTTTTGAATTCATAAACGAGTGGGATTCTAGGGTTATAGGCTATGGGATTTGTTGGCGATGGCTTCCCTATAAATCAAGACCCTAAGGACCCAAAAAATAAGGAAGGGGCCCCACGGGAAAAGTAGAAAGATCTAGGAAAGGAAGCAGGGCACAGAGGACGGGAAGACCTAGGGGAGTGATCAGAATAGAAAAGCTATCAATAATTGGTGGTCAACTCTCTTCAGAGTAAAACCTACAGGAAAGTCCTCTTTCCCTTCTATTAAGGATTTATCTGACAAGGAGAAAGGAAAATATGCCATAGAGATCCCCGATGAACTGGTTGATCACAATATAGATTCGATGGACCACACCCTTGTTGGTAAATTTGTGGGGTCTAGACCTAACATAGATATTGTAAGGATTTTTTCTAAGAAGAAATGGGATTTAAAGGGCCAAGTCCTTGTCAAAGCTATGGCTAAGGGATTTTTTACCTTTGAGTTTTCATGCAAGGAGGACTTAGAAAAAATCCTTTGTGCGGGCACCTGGTCTATAGGAAAGGCAACCCTGGCATTGCAAAAATGGACTCCTAAGCTTGATCTCAATGACTCTTTCTTTTTCCAAGCCCCGGTGTGGGTAAGAATCCCAGAACTTCCTCTGGAATTCTGGTTTGAAGATGTCTTCAATGGAATAGCCAAATCCTTCAGCTCCCTTCTCTCAATAGACCCTGTAACTATTGCTAGAAGTCGCCTAACCTATGCCATGATCTGCATAGGGGTCGAAGAAGGTCAACACATGCCAAAAATAATAGTGCTCTGATCCAAACTAGGTAAACATGTGCAGAAGCTGGATTATGAAAGTGTCCCTTTTTCTTGCTTCCTCTGTAAGAAAGCAGGACATAAAGCTAAAACATGCCCTGCATTTCTGAAGTCAGAGAAAGAAAAGAAAGTAATCGTTGAAAGAAAGAAAAAATTAGGCAATAATACTTTAGGTGATAATGCTAACCCAACCAGGGAGAACACTAATTCTCAACATGGCACAAAGGCCAACACTCACAGAGTGTGGACAAAAAAGGATCAATCAGAGACCATTCCTGAGATCCTTGATTCTAAGGAAGATAAGAACAAATCTATAGAAGGGGATTCAAGACAACAAGATAAAACCAAAGAGTTGACAAACCAAGACAAAATAGAACTCAGAGAAGCACTCCTCCCACTAGAAGGCATAGACTTGGAAGTCAATATTCATCAAGACACCATGGAAGAAACTAAAGAAAAAGTCCTGGTGGTGTAATACCCCAAAAATGAGCTATAAGTTCATTAGTCTCCTATATCAACAATTCGAATGAAATTGACATCAAAGTCCTAATCTAAGGCACATCTAAATATCATTGAATCCTAATTGATTATCTTAAATTCTGCATCGGGGAATATTCCTAGCAATATTCCTAATTATCTTAATTATCTTTAATTTAATGATTATTTGGCGATAAATCACATTTATCCTAAGTTTGTTTAATTGAATATTTTCATATTTAATTAATTAGATTTAATATCTTGCCACTTAATTGTGTAATTAAATTTAATTCTATCTATTATTAATTGTATTATTTAATTTTGACAATAAATCCAATATCCTATGAATAATTGATTAAATTTTTATTTAATTAATTAAAGCAAGTTGTCATTATTTAATAATATAGTTTTTAATAAAAGTTTGAAAAATAATTGATTAACCCATAAATCAATTGTTTTAAATTTTCAAAAATTAGTTAAGTTGAGCATAAATCACTTTATTTATTAAATTAATTCATAAATAAAACATGCACAATCATAAAAGCAGACAACTATCAATTATCAATTAAAGCTAAACTCTATTGAGTTAAAACTTAGCTTTTGCATGTTTTTGTGAATTAAATTATCTTTATTATCAGATAACTCAAAAATCAAGCTGAGTTAATCTGAGTGATTTATGGCTTTTATCCATACACCTCCAAAGACCTGGATTTCTATAAAACCAAGGCTCAGCTCTTCATAATTCATCCACAAATTTGCATTCTCACGCTATCGAATTGGAGTCTGAAGAATCATCTTTGCAAATCCAAGCTATTGTGAGATCTTTCTAGTTTTGAGCATTGCATATCATTTAGCTTATATTCATATCATTGTTAGATCAATTTCCATATATTAGCATAGATTCATATCAAGTTTTTCATTATTATTGCATAGAAAATACCAAAAAAATAGATTAATTGCATTCATATTTCATATCAATTTTGCATTCAAATCCTTCGTTTAGGTGTCGTCTAGGTCACTGATCTCGATAACAATCTAAGAACATCAATCTCGCACCTACTAGAAGGCAGTAGATCACTTGGTTAGATTAGATTTCAATTTTGCATGATTTTGATTATAGCTAACCTCTAATGTTTTACTGAAGTGTTGTGTCTACAGATCAGGTACAAAATTCACACACACATTTCTGGTGCCCACTGTGGGGCCCTGAAATGGGTTTCCAATTCAATTCTATCAATTTCTATCTTTTTCTCCTTAGTTTTTGTGCAAAAATATGATTTTTATTTTTTTGTCCGTACAATCTTCATACGAGTTTCTGACAAAAGTCGTATGATTTTGAACCCACTGTCGTACGATAGTTGACCGAGTATCATTTCATTAGGCACCCACTATCATTTGGAGGCTGGATCATCATTTCATCAGACACCCAGTGTCGTACGAGTTTCTAGACTCTCGTCTGGTAATAGACCCAGTGTCGTACGAGTTTCGGCATCAAGTTTCAACTATCATCTGGTAACAAACCCACTGTCGTACGAGTTTCAGTACTAGATTTCAATTGTCATTTCATTTTTGCAGGTAGTTTGTCAGATTTGATTTTTGGATTTTGACTGACAGCTAACCCTAACAATTGAAATTTACTATTTCTGATTGATTTCTACTAGTTTTGATTGGAAAAAGTGCAAGAGTTGCTCAAAATCAGGTAAACATCTACTAAGCACGTTGCGAGGATCTCAGGTATTCCACTTGTGTTGATAATATTTCAATTTGGGGCTTAAAATAAATCTCTTATGTGTCTATCTTGGGTGATTCTTTTCATGCTTTTGTTTTACACACTTGCATAATTGATACTGGGTTGTGACCCCTTAAGGATTCATTAAGTAGTCTTAGATACTTGTGATTGATCTTGATTGCTATCTTGGGTTATTGGACTTACTAATCCATAGACCCCTCATTCCACCCCGTGGTTGCAATCTCAGCGCCATAAAGGGGAGGGGTCAATAGGATAGAAGCGTTAAGTGTTCCACTTGGAAACCCTTTTGTGCTTTTAGGAACTCACTTGTTTTCTAAGTTGGGGACTCATTTTCAGCTTGTGTGAGGTGTTAAGTGTTCCACCTTATGGACTCATCTCATATTCACTTTAAGCGTTAAGTGTTCCTCTTTCTTCTTTTTGGATACTTTTGGTAGATTTGCTTTTGGAAACATACATCTGTGCTCACATAGTAATTAGGCCCTATGAACACTATTCATGATTCTTGAGAGATTGGATTCCCAATGAAATCCTTCTTGATGACAGAATCCTTGTAGGTAGGGAGGATACTTAGTGCATTTCACATTCAACTTGGTTAGTGTGTCTTCTCTTATTGATTGATACATTCTCTCCCAGGAGAGGTTGATAGATCACATGGGGTTGACATCACGAGCTTTAGTGAATCAAAATTGGATAGTGCACCTTCTCTTATTGATTGATACATTCTCTCCTTGGAGAGGTTGATAGATCACGTGGAGTTGACATCATAGACCTTGGTGAAGCAAAACTTTGTCTTAGCATGTCAAATTAATCTGCTTGCTTTGTTTGGGTTAAAAGTGAAAAGGTGTCAAAAACCTTGGATCTGGAGCCAAGTCCCCTTGTGGTATACTATTGTGAGTCACCTTTAGAGAGTGTTAACCGTAGTAGACAAACCCTTCATAGGGAAAACTGCGTTGATGGAACCTCAAGCGGTAATAGCCATTTTCACCGTGGTAGTGACAGGCGCTATATAAATGTCCTTGTGGAAGAAATCTCCATGGGTATGGTTCATTGTTGGGTTGTCAGATCTCCCTAGCAGCTCTTGAAGATTAAGTTCTCGGACTGTGTAAAAACCCTGGTGCGCCGGGATTGGAGTTCACCCCTTTGGATCATAAAAGTTGCAGAGTAAAACCATTACTAAAAACCCTAGCGAGGCCAAATTTTCATTTTATAGGGTATATGTGCATTATTGCAAAAAAAATTTGGAACATACGCAATTAACACTTCTAAGGATTAGAACAAATAAGTCACTTGATTGTTCATGCGCAAGGTTCCTTTTGCCCTTGTTCATTATTTTCAGACATGCTTGAAATCACGTGCTTGCTATTTTGCATGCTTGTTTATCTATCTGGTTACTGAAAATGAACAAATCTGTTACAATCCTCAAATTTGGACATTGAAATTTGCAAACAATCCGAATCTGTAAACTCAAAATTTTGCAAAAATTGACGTAAAATCCTTTCTGGAGTCAAAAATCATTTCAGGAAGTCAAAAGTCATACGAGTTTTTCCAAGTGTCATTTCATTACAACCCATCTGTTGTTTGATTGAGTACCCAGTGTCGTATGAGTTTCCATGCCAGCAAATTCTCAAAGTCAAAATCTTGCAACTATCATATGAGATTTCCAAGTGTTGTTTCATTACAACCCATCTGTTGTACGATTGAGTACCCAGTGTCATACGAGTTTCCATGCCAGCAAATTCTCAAAGTCAAAATCTTGCAACTATCGTATGAGATTTTCAACTATCATTTCATTGCTACCCAACTGTCATACAAGTTTTGCAACTATCATTTCGTAGCATACCCACTGTCGTACGAGTCTGCAGAGTGTCGTTTGGGAAATTTTTGAAAGTTGTCAAAAAAAATGTCAAAATTGCCAGATATTTAGCTTTTTCAGCCTAATTTCAGAATCTGTCGAATGAATCACTATGTCAGGAATAGAGCAGTAGCTATTAAGAGTCCAATCATTTTCCTAAAGTGGCCTTTTGAATTTGATTTAGCCTTCTGTTTAATCGATTTGAGTCCTTATCATCCTGTGTCAAAACCTTGTCATAACTATCAATCTTCAATCAATCATCAAAATGACTAAGTGTTGTGATATCTTGTCTGCTATCTTTTGGGAACCTACCCATACATCCAGGGCACAGTATCCTTCATCCATGTCTGATCAAATCTTCAAATCAATCAAACCTTGACAAGGTTGCATCATCTGATCATCTTGATTCAATTCATTCTTTGGTTATCTGGATCTTATTCTTTTGTTTCACTTGAGGTGAATGGTGGAGACTAGAGCTTCCTCTCACAAGAAATCTATCACCACTCTCCAAACTTCAACTCTTAAGCAACTCATCAATTCTGGTCTTTACGAGGACGATGGTCTTGGCAACTATCGATTGAAATCTAGTTACATACCTCCTCCATCAACTCACGGAGGTACTCAACATACCCCTCATCAATCTAATCCAGGGAGTCCACAAACTCCTACCATGTCTCAAGCAGGGACAAATTTTGGCTCTCAAAGAGCTCAATCTCAACATGGTGCAGATCAGGAACCCACACCTGAAGAAATTGCTCAATATCAAAATGATGATAACTTCAAACGAATGATGAAGCATTTCTTGAAAGAAGATAGAGAAGCATACTTTTTACAATTAGCTCATCAAGGCGCTAAACTTCCTCCCAACTTTAATGTTGAAGACATCATTACACATGAGGAAGAGAATCCACTCATAGCTATGATGAAATAGATGCATGCTATACAAGTTGAACTTAACAATCTCAAGAAAGAGAAGAAACCTAAAGAGTTCTCCATGGAGGCTCTATGTCCTTTTCCATTTGACAAAGACTTGTATATGCCACCATTTCCAAAAAGAGTGGAGATGCCAAAGTATGACAAGTATGATGGACACTCTGATCCTCAAGATCATGTCAGAGAATTCTATACACAATCAATGGAGTTCATGCATGAACCGACCTATCTGATGCATCTCTTCCCTTGATCTCTAGGGGGAGCAGCCATCCACTGGTTCTCTAGACTGCCTTCTACTATCAAAACTTTTGAGGAGTTGATCAAATTGTTCTACCAGCAATACTCCTACAATATTCAGCACCCGGTCACCATGATCGATATCTGTAATCTCAAGCAATATCCAGGGGAACCATTCCTAACATTTCTCAAGAGATGGAGGAAGAAGTTCTCTCTATATGCCAGACCTATTCCAGAAATAGAAAAATTGGAAATCTTCATCAAAAACCTTGTTCCAGAAATCAATTATCCTCTACAAATGCAAGATCATACATCTTTTGATAAGATGGTGGATAATGCTATCAAAATAAAAAAAGTGCTTGTGAAGAAAGGAGAAATCACACTTCAAAAAGACAAGTATGAATCAGGATCCAGTTCTAAAGACAAGAACAAAAATTGGAACAAGAACAAAGGCATCATCACAGATGGCATTTTTGACACTGTCCGTGCCCCATCAAAGGCACCAGCCTACAATCTCACTCTTGGCACTCAAGCCATTAAAGCTTCAGAGCAAAAGTCTTCTCAACCATCTCAAAGGAAGCCAGAATACAAAAAATGGGATAAACATAAAAAATTTACTCCTCTAGGAGAGTCTTTAGAATCAGCTATGAAAACTCTACTGGCTAATAACATCATCTCTTTACCACCAATCCGACCAAATGATCAGGACCCCAAACCGAAATGGTGGAGAGAAAATGAATTCTTTGATTTCCATCGGAGTAAAGGTCACAAAACTAGTAGTTTCTACCACTTGAAGCACACCATTCAAGATCTGATCGATAGTGGAGACATCACAATTGACAATCCCCAGAGCAACAATGATCATACAACATTCACAGAACCATTTCTGAAACATGGTCAAGAAGTTTCAACTTCTCAGCCCAATATGGGGGCAAAAGTCAACTATGACTACCCTAGAAATAATGTTGTCATCAATATGGTTGAACCATGTCTCTCTGAAAGTTGCAATGTCATCACAATTGTACAAAGAGATAGAGATCATTCCTTAGCTAACGCAGTTACTCGATCGCAAGCTCAAACGCATCTAAAAGGACAAATCCCAGATTCATCAAATGTCCCTAAGGTGCCCTTCAATCTTTCATCTGCTTCTAAACAGAAGGCTGCTTCCAAATCTTCCAATCCAAAGGATACAAGGCCTACGTCTTATAGCATTGTTCAATAACTCCAGCACACTAATGCAAAAATCTCCATGTTTGAGTTGCTTTGAATATCTCTAGCTCATAGAGCCATTCTTGATAAAGCTTTGCTCGGCTCCAATGTTCCTGATGACCTTGATTTAGATAGGTTCCAGACTATGGTTGGACATCTTACATCTCTGCAATATATCTCCTTTTCAGAGGAAGATGACAACTCCTTGAGTCACCCACATAATCAGCCTTTGCATATAGAAGTCTTGATCTAGAACCGTAGAGTCAAACGTGTGTTGATAGATGGGGGCGATGGCCTAAACATTTGTTCTTACAACTTGATCACACAATTGGGATTTTCAAAATTGGCTATTGATCCTAAAAAGAAAATAACTATCAAGGCCTATGATGAACAAGAAAGATCTTCTAAAGGCACCATTGTCTTACCTATCAAAGTGGGTCTAGTTATCAAAGATACCATCTTTCAAGTGCTTGATCTACCTTTGGCCTACAACATCCTTCTAGGGAGACCATGGATACATGAAATTCAAGCTATTCCTTCTACATACCATCAATGTTTGAAGTTTCCTTATGAAGGAGTAGAGGTTACTATCCCCGCAGATCTAAATACAACTTACAACACCTTGAAGGAAAGTGCAGATAAGCTTGTACCTAATAATAGAGAATCTTCCATTGAACCAACTAAGGAAGCATCCACATCTAAAATGGAAGATCTTGCAAAAGAGGTTCATATCAAAGAAAATGGTATGGGAGAATATACTATCGAGCTAGTCTTATCTTTGAAATCTCTCCCTATCTCACCTAAGTCTTATGGGCAATCTTTGAAACAATCCAAACCAAACTCTAAAGAACCTCTTGAAGCATATAAAAAGAATTTTGTAGCAGAACAAGTATCCAAGAAAGAATTTGAAGAGGATGAGGCTGTGCTATCATGGCTGTACAAAGATGAACCTGAATCTCAAGTTGTTCAAACTGGTGACTCTGCGGTCTCCAAACTCCCTTCCAAGTCATATGGTCCAGGAGATAAATTAATAGCTAAGATGGGATATTCAGGTAAAGGACCTCTAGGAATTAGAGGAAAAGGTCTTGAGGCACCTCTCCCACATACTGGTAGAGAAAATAAAAACAAAGTTGGCTTAGGATTTAAGAAGAAACCCTATCACCTCAAAGGTAATTGCTCTCATTTCATAGAGCAGATCACACTAGGGGAACCTCTTCTTAAGAAAGAAGAAACAAAACCATTCGATAGTGATTCAGATAGTTCAAAACTCATCCCCTATGAAAAATTGCCTAAAGAGATCAAAGAACTTCTTGATGATAAAGATGATCCTATCAAAAGAATTAATGTAGTAGAAACACAAGAACCTACTATCAATCAAGAGATAGTTGCAACACAAGAACCAACTAATCTTGAAAACAATCAAGAAAAGGGAAGTGGTAGTGATTCTGAGATAGATTCCCATGAGTATGAATACAAATCAAAATATGAGGGTAACCCTTCTTGGGGTATTCACCCTGACTTTACTCATGTTTTAAGATTTCCTATAGATCCTGAATCAGAAGCTGAATCAAATGACTATGAATGGGGAGCCATTCTAGAACCAGATGAAGATGAGCTTATCACAGAGAAACATGTTGATGTTATTCACCAATATGCATCTCAAACCAATGTAAGTCTAGAGCGAAATGATGAACCTATCGAGTCTGATCCACCTATGGCTGAATTGGACTCCCACGATGACATTGAACCTATTCAAAAATTGGATGTCTTAAGTTGTAGTATCACCTTTGAACTTGAGCATCAGGTTAGGACCAATGATGACAGATCCATATCCGTAAACACTATCTCCCAATCTTTCCCTACTTTGACTATCAAATATCTAGAACTTATTGATCAAACCTCCATGAATCCGAGCCATGGTATTTATACCTTCCTAAATGACTATGCCCTTGCTTGCTACCTCAATGCAGTTGAGCCTGTGAGTACTTCCATCAGTGAACTGAGCATCAACATGACCGAGTCAGACATCAAATATCTTAGTCAGAAAAACAAGAATAAAAAGAAAAAGAAAAAGAGTTCTGAGGGTGAAAACCACATTGTTGCAGTCTCAGAACCTACAAAAGTAAAAATAAAAGATGTATCCAAAGGTGAAAACCTCTTTGAGGTGCCTAAGGATGAGATATTTGATGTCCTTCTGAGTCATTTATAGGATAGATCTCCAGTTCTAATTGAGCCCACTCAATCCATCAATTTGGGTGCAACACAGGAACCACAATTGGTACATGTAGCACAATCATTATCAGAAGAAGAGAAACAAAAATTTACAACATTCCTAACAAAGAAGAAGATCAACTTTGCATGGAAATATTTAGATATGCCAGGATTGGATCCTAATCTTATAATGCATCATTTATCTATTGCTCAAAATGTCAAACCTGTGAAGCAAAAATTAAGAAAGATGCATCCTCATGTTGCAATCTTGGTAAAAGCTGAATTAGAGAAGCTCCTAAATGCCAGATTCATCTGAGTTATTGACTATGTAGAGTGGATCTCTAATATTGTACCTATTTCTAAACTAGATGGGTCAATCAGAGTGTGCACAGACTTTAGAGATGTGAATAGAGCATGCCCTAAGGATGACTTTCCACTACCTAACATTGATATGATAGTGGACATGATTACGGGTTTCAAGATGTATTCCTTAATGGATGGTTTCTCTGGATATAACCAAATAAAAATTTCTCCAGAGGACCAAGAGAAAACTACTTTCACATGTGCATGGGGCACCTTCTGTTGGAATGTCATGCCATTTGGGCTTAAAAATGCTAGAGCTACATATCAAAGAGAAATGACATCTATTTTTCATGACATGATGCATTGAACTATGGAAGATTATGTTGATGATACTTTAGCAAAATCTATGATCAAAACTGAACATCTAAAGGACTTGAGCATGATCCTCGACAAAATGGAAAAGTTTAGTCTCCGACTAAATCCTAAGAAGTGTGCTTTTGGTGTCACTTCTGGAAAGCTCTTAGGATACATAGTTTCAAAGAAAGGCATTGAAGTTGATCTGGCTAAAGTCAAGGCTATAATAGAGATGCAACCTCCCATGAATATCAGTCAAATGAGGACATTGCAAGGAAAAGTTCAATCTATTAGAAGATTCATATCATAGCTAGCAGACATATCACAGCCTTTTACAAAAACATTACATAAAGGTGTGACCTTTGCATGGAATGAAGAATGTGAGAACAACTTTAACCATATCAAGAAGTATCTATCAAGTCCGCCTATCTTGATGCCTCCTATTCATGGGAAGCCATTGATCTTATATGTCTCCACAATAGCCACATCATTGGGGGCATTGCTAGCGCAACATGACGAAGAGAAAAAGGAAAGAGCCATTTATTATATAAGCAGAACATTGGTGGCGTATGAAAAGAACTATTCTATGATTGAGAAAGTTTGTCTCGCTGTGATCTTTGCATCATAGAAAATGAGACACTATATGTTAGCTCATACCATGCATCTAGTAGAAAAAATTGATCCACTAAAATACCTACTCAGCAAGGCTGCCCTCACAAGTAGACTGGCTAAATGGGTCATGCTTCTAAGCGCATTTGACATTGAATATGTTGAAAGAAAAGCTATAAAAGGTCAAGTTATTGCTGATCAACTAGTAGATGCACCCATGTTTGATGACACACCAATGCAAATGGAATTTCCAGACTCCTTTATTATGCACCTATCTTCTAGAGAATGGCAATTGTTCTTTGATGGCTCCTATACATAGAATGGATTTGGAGTAGGCATATTGTTCATAACTCCTCAAGGATACTCCATCCCAAAAGCATTCAGACTAAAGTTCCCCTACACAAACAATATTGCAGAATATGAAGCCCTCTTGAATGGTATAAAACTAGCAATTGAATGGAGAGTAACAGAGCTACACATTCATGGAGACTCTCAACTTGTTATTCATCAAGTCAATGATGTGTACCAAACTAAAGATGAAAAGCTCATTCCTTACAAGAGCATGGTAGATGATCTTAAGAAATATTTCATATCTATCACATTTGAGCAAATTCCTAGAATGGAGAACAAGGCTTCTGATGCAATGGCAACACTATCTACTTTATCACAACAGCCTGAACATGAGCTACGCTACGAGTTCCTAGTGGAAGCACTATCTTATCCTTCATATGACTCCCCTGAAACCCGCATGATCTGCACCATTGTTGGTCATGATTCATCCTGATATAAAAACCTATTTTCCTATCTCCAAGACCAAACCATCCTTGATACCTTCAACCGTCATGAAAAGAGATACCTTATCCGTAATGCCTCCCGATATGTCATCATTGGTAATGATCTATACAAATGAGGTCTAGATGGTACGCTACTTAGATGTTTAGAATGGGAAGAGTCTCAACATGCATTAGCGGAAGTCCATGATGGTATTTGTGGGTCACACTCGAACGGTTTAACACTAGCTCAAAAACTTATTAGGGCTGGGTACTATTGGCCTGAAATGGAGAAAGAGGCTATCAAATTTGCTAAGAATTGTCAAAAGTGTCAAGTACATGGCAACCTAATTCATGCTCCAGGGAGGGATCTAATCCGCTTTACAACACAATGGCCTTTCCATCAATAGGCATTTGATCTTATCAGGATATTCATCCTCATTCTTCTAACGGACATACCCATATAATCACAGCCACAGATTATTTTACAAAATGGGTAGAGGCGGTCCCTTTGACACAAGCAATAGGGAAAAAGATATCTATGTTCATATTGAACTATATCATATGCAGATATGGGATACCTCATTCCATAATCATAGATAATGGTGGGAAATTCAAGAATAAAGACCTAGATGATCTATGTGCCAAATTCAAGATCACACAACATTGGTCTTCTATCTACTATCCACAAGGGAATGGCCAAGTAGAGGCTTCTAACAAAAATCTATTAAAGATCTTGCATAGAATAGTAAACAAAACTGGCAGAGACTGGCATCTCATGATTAATCTAGCTCTATGGGCCTATAGAACAAGTATCAGAACACCTACTAGGGCTACACCTTTCACTTTAGTTTATGGGTCTGAAGCGGTACTGCCTATTGAGGTTGAAATCCCATCACTCAGAATTAGAATGCATGGTCTAGTAACTGATGATGACTATAGAGTGTCTAGGTTACAAGAACTGGAACTACTAGATGAGCACAGACAAGAAGCATATGATCATCTTAGAGTATATCAGAAGAGAATTTCTAGAGGCTACAACAAGAAAGTCAGACACAGAGAATTTCAGGTTGGCGATCTTGTCTTGAGAGAAAATCCTAAGAATCAATCCCATCGAGAATGCAAGGGGAAGTTCAAACCCAACTGGTTGGGTCCCTTTGTCATCACTACTACTTTTGGCTCTAGTGCCTATCAACTCTCAATGACTGAAGGAGAACAACTCTAAGAACCAATCAATGTTCTCCATCTGAAGAAATTCTACGCCTAAGGCATTCAGTCTATGGTAAAATGTCCTTAAAAAAAAAATCTTAAAAATTGGAAAAAGTCCTAAAAAAATGAACATCTTGGTGAAAACCTAGCAATAGGCACCTTGATGATTCACAAAAAAATAAAAAATATCAAAAGTACGAAAAAAATAAATTTGAAAAATGAAAAATACAAAAAAAAAAAGAAAAGAAAAAGTGCCTTGGTGAAAACCTGGAAACAGGTGCCTTGGTAGCAAAAATAGAATCTCTACCAAGATGGTGAAAACCTGGCAAATGGGCACCACTTGTTTCAAAATGCTCCATCTATCAGCGCAATCTTGGTCTTTCCCAACTTTTAGTCTTGCTTTAGTTTGTACATATCTCTCAGTTTGTTTTTGCATTTCCAATTTTCAATAAGTCAGTTTGTCCACCAATCTGCTCAAGTGTTTGTATCCTATCAATGTTCAAACTTGGGGGCAATCAATGTCATATCCTATGGTCTCCCATGCCTCTAAGATGTGTCATATCTAGTCAGAGTCCTTTTGAAGCTTCATTTGAGTCAGTCAAGTCTGTCTCATCTCCAGAAAGGATTTTGCATCTACAATCAACATCAAACTAAAAACTAAAAATAATCTATGCTTTTTATGCTTTTATCTCCTTGTATGCTTACTAATTCACATTGAGATTTTTGCATATTGTGTCCCTTCAAGCTCTTCAATTATGTCCTTTATAAGATTTAGAGAGTGATGACTAGGGGCATAATATTTTCTTTGTCTTCTACTTGTATGTGAAAATCTAACATCTTTGGAAATTTTGGATTGAAATGGTGTCCAACTATAAGAGCCTCTATCTCAAATTGGATGGCCATGCATACCTCAACCATTGATACCTTGAAAATTCAAGGAAGTTTGATCTAACTATTGTCTTTTTGAGTGAGTTCTTTCTCCTACTATGAAACGTAATCTTACCTAAGGATGTGAATGATAAAGGGTCACTACGGGTAATTCACATTGGATTTAGAATAATCTCTTAGCTTTTTGATGTGTTTGTAATGCAAGGAATATTCAGGTCATCATGACATTCATGTTTTGATGCTTATACAAATTGCTATATCAAAATGAACAAGATATTTAGGTCATCCTGGTGTTTGTGCCTTGGTGCTTATATCTAATCTGACATTTCGAAAACAAAATCAATATTCATATATCCATGGTTGTTGACCAGTGGGTGTTGTATTGATTCTTGTGCATACAAATCAATATTTATGTCTATGGTTTTTTTTAGCTAGTGGGCATTGTATTGATTTATCTGGTTACCTAAAAGTTCAATGATGATAACAAATCAACATATGATTAGTGACTAGGTCCTAGGTCTTAGGTTGCATTTCATTTTGCTGTCTCTTTGTATTTTGCATGTTTTCATATCTCACAACTGTTTGGAAACACTTCAAAGCTTAAACAATTTTTCACATCTAATGAGAGTTGAGTCTCACTCGAAGGTCTCTTCATCAAACCACAAGCAGTAACCCTCTAGGGTTAAACATCCTTTTGACATAAGACTGAGTACTTGTCTTCATCAACCTGCACAAACATATCATGTGTATCACTGCATTTACATCTTATATCATTATCATTTGTTACATTACATTACATTCATTGCATAAGCATAAATCATACATACATCTTTTCATAATCAATTACATTTGCATAACATCCATACATATGAAAGAAATCATTGCATTGCATCAATCCATACATACATTCTACACTAATCATAGCATAAGCATAGCATGATATCATCATAAATCCACATCATGACAAGTACAAATGAAGTCAAAATCAAAATACCGATCTCATATATATCAAAAATCTTGAAATGTGTCAGGGGTGCAATACTGGCACAATGTACAAAAGAATGAGCTCCGAAAAGCTATCAGAATCAGAATGGTATATCAATGATAAAAAAGAATAGAATATATCAAAACATGACCACAGGAATCAACTCTCAGCATGCTCCTCAGTATCTGGTGGAGGAGGTAGTGGTGCATCTGGTATGACCTCTACCCTTGGTGCCCTAGCTCCCTCTGAGGCTACCATGTACTCAGAGTATGTAGGTACTCTCTGTTCAGCAAGAACAACATAGTATACAGACACATAATAGGAGGCTCGTGATGTCTGATGGGTCACCTCTATCTGTAGTCTCCGAACCTCTAAGTGAAGCTCTACACGAAGCTCAGTGCGCTACCTATCTGCCTCCTGAAACCTCTCCTCCCATTTGGCACTCTGTACCTTCAGGTCCCGGACCTGAGCTCTGAGCTGTCTAATCATCTTTGATGAAGTGAGAGGAATAGCAGGCTCTGCTGCAGCTACTGGCATCTCTATATCCTGTGCTAGCTGCTCTGGCTGCTCTCTAGTGGTCTCTGATCTACACGCCTTACGACATCTAACCTCCGCACCCAAATCAAACGTAGTGTCTACCTGTGTGGGATCTGCATCACCATTTGCAAATTGCTCACCTGCCAACACCTCATCTATCACACTGACACTGCCCAAAGTACCCCTCTCACCCCTGGATCATCTATGTGACCCTATGATTGTACCTATGGGAGAAGTAGAAGGATGAGGAGGCCTCATATGCCCAGATGATCTCTACAATGGGGCTATCACTCTCTGTCTAGGCGGTGTAGGATGCACTACCTGTGGTCTCGGGCCCTGTACCATAGGAACACCTGTAACATCCATCACCTCCTCCATGGAGGGTATCAACTCCATCGGATCTGAGAATCTGTGAATGGGATGATCTGCAAGCCACACAATGTATCCATCTATCACTCCTACATCCACAACCTATGGCCGGTAGTCCCAATCTTTGCCTATAATGGCACTGTACTCCTCTGCACATAAGGAATAGGAGAGCCTTGATGTCCATCCGATCCCGATCTCACACACAATGCGATCATATGCAGTGTACTCTCATGGGGCATCCTATCTGCATCCATATTGATGCCACACTCTGCTAATCAAAAATCTCTCCAAAACAGTGGGAGAGCGGCCAATAAGTACTCGACTTTGAAAGAGAAAACTATATTGCTCCCTCGCAGTGGGCCAGACCTCTATCTGCAAATATGGCCTCCAATGAACAAAAGTCATGTCATCTAGACATCACCGGAAGTACTCGGTATGACCCATACAGACCTGTGTGACATAACTAGCATATGTATATATCACTGGCTCCTATGGCTGCTGTTGTGTCTGAAAAATTGGTCTCAATACTGGGATATGCTCCTAGGCCCATATCTGTAATACAAGAGCTCCTAAAGCAAAGCTCTTGCAATCCTGATACGCGATCTCATGCATCTCTGAAAACATATGTGCCAAGAGGCACTGACCCCAGGCAAGCTCAGTGCATGTAGCCATAAGAAGTGCTACCATCATAGCCCATCCCATCAAAAAGCCATTCTGCTGATGGCTTGGCATGATGAGCTCCTTGATCATACCAATAATAATGCACTCTAAACGGTGCGTCTGACCATATCGCTGTACAAGGGTCTCCCAGGAAATGGACCCCGTCAACTGTGTATCATCTCCAAACAGATGCCTAAAGGCATGAAGACCACCTTGACCAGAACTCACATACTCAGGACACCGACTGCTATGAAATGGAATGCGCAGTATCCTATAGACGTCCTCTGGAGTCACGGTCATCTCTCCAGTAGGTAAATGAAACATCTATGTCTCCGAATGGAATCTCTCAATCAAGGCAGTTAAAAGGCCATGATTTACCCTAATGTCAGGTAAATGAATCAAATACTCGAATCCACAGGCAGCAAGATGAACCCTCATCGGGTCCGGAAGTGCGATACATAATCTCTAGGTAGCTAGGTATGAATGTCGGACATGTACATCTGGATATGTCACCTATATCATACAAAAATAGGGCATTCTATCAGAAATTGGGTTCAATAATAGGCTAATAGTACAAAAATAGGAGAGTCAGGTACTTTAGAAGGTAGGTCAACTAGTCAGATATCAGCATCAGGCATCAAAAAAGTCAAAATTTGGCCCTAAAAGTCAGTTTTCAACACTTTATTTTTCATACGACAATCCAGACTGGCATCAAATGTCGTATGACACTCCATAGTATACCAAATGACAATTCATGGTCATACGAAACTGCGCCCGGGATCATACGAGTTTCAAGGGACCCAATGAAATGTCATACGACACAAGAGTCCCTCTCATATGACACTTGGGTATACTTGAAATGAAAATGTGCATTCCAATCAAATGTCGTACGAGTTTGGCGTGGGACTCGTATGAGTTTTCACACATGCAAAAATTAATAAAAGCAAAATGCATACGAAAAAATTTAAAAATGCAATGAAACATGAAAAATTTGCATTTTCAGAGGGGCACAGAGGTCCACCTACCGGATGTCCATACTGTCGGGGTCTTTGGTATTTTCGGCTGCGCTCAAATCGATGCAAACTCACAGGAAACTTCAGATCTCATTGTTCTACCATTTTCTTGCTTAGAGGGCTCCACACAATCTCCAAAGTCAAATGGTTGAAATGAATTGAAAATGACCCTTCAGGCCTTTATATAGCATTTGACCTAATTTTCAAAAGTGCTCCGTTTTTCACAAAAATTGCACCCCTGGCTAATTTCGACATTCTCAATCCATTTTCGGGATCAAAATTCAAATCTGAGATCGTTTAATATGCCAAAATCGTGATTTAAAATTTTGGGCCTAGGATGGTCTACTACTTGCATAATCGACCTTCAATCATCACAGAAATCTAGTATTCAACTTAACTGATTATCTTACTTCAAACTCTCGAAGTTTCAACTTGGTCAACCATGGTCAACTCATGGTCAAACCTAGTCAAACTTGGTCTTTTGGGACCTTCCAATGATGCAGAATGCATTCTTAAACATGTATAACCACTTTTCCAATCAATTAACATGCTTTTGAACTCTCAATGCTGACTTTTCTTATCAGATTTCAATTTTAATCTCGAAGGGGGCATGGTATTGCACATCATTCAAAGTCTGTAAATCAAATTCTATCAATCTTTCCTCAGTAATCAAGACAACAACCACGTCTAATTATTGATTCATCAAAAAACTTCATCGCTCGGGGCAAATCTATCATCACTTGGGGCATATCAGATTCATCAAGATCCATATCAATCTGGTATTCTCCTAATCTTGTAAACTGTATCAGTTTTTGCAACCATTAGATCATAGTGTTCTTTCCTTGGTTCTTCGGCAACTGAAGGGTTTGAATGTGATACCTGCTAGTTCTGCTAAGACAATCGAGTCTAGAACCGGTCACCCACTTCTTTGCAATCCTAAGGTTTGGAATTAGGCATTTTGACACTTTTTCGCAATCATAGGCTCATTTGTTGTTATAGTGAACATTATCTTCGGTCATTCAGGACCTATTATCTCCATATCAAATCAATATCAATCAGCTTCTGTCTCATATCAATTATCAATTTCAAACATCAGTTTCATATCTTTATCAAACACAGACTGTCTTTGAACCACTGCACTTCGCACAGTAATTCAAAGAGGGGCAAAATGTAATACACCAAAAATGGGCTATAAGTTCATTAGTCTCCTATATCAACAATTCGAACGAAATCGACATCAAAATCCTAATCTAAGGCACATCTAAATATCATTGAATCCTAATTGATTATCTTAAATTCTGCATTGGGAATATTCCTAGCAATATTCCTAATTATCTTAATTATCTTTAATTTAATGATTATTTGGCGATAAATCACATTTATCCTAAGTTTGTTTAATTGAATATTTTCATATTTAATTAATTAGATTTAATATGTTTGTTTAATTGAATATTTTCATATTTAATTAATTAGATTTAATATCTTGCCACTTAATTATGTAATTAAATTTAATTCTTTCTATTATTAATTGTATTATTTAATTTTGACACTAAATCCAATATCTTATGAATAATTGATTAAATTTTTATTTAATTAATTAAAGCAAGTTGTCATTATTTAATAATATAGCTTTTAATAAAAGTTTGAAAAATAATTGATTAACCCATAAATCAATTGTTTTATTTTCAAAAATCAGTTAAGTTGAGCATAAATCACTTTATTTATTAAATTAATTCATAAATAAAACATGCACAATCATAAAAGCAGACAACTATCAATTATCAATTAAAGCTAAACTCTATTTTGAGTTAAAACTTAGCTTTTGCATGTTTTTGTGAATTAAATTATCTTTATTATCAGATAACTCAAAAATCAAGCTGAGTTAATCTGACTGATTTATGGCTTTTATCCATGCACCTCCAAAGCCCTGGATTTCTATAAAATCAAGGCTCAGCTCTTCATAATTCGTCCACGAATTTGCATTCTCACGCTATTGAATTGGAGTCTGAAGAATCATCTTTGTGAATCCAAGCTATTGTGAGATCTTTCTAGTTTTGAGCATTGCATATCATTTAGCTTATATTCATATCATTGTTAGATCAATTTCCATATATTAGCATAGATTCATATCAAGTTTTTCATTATTATTGCATAGAAAATACCAAAAAAATAGATTAATTGCATTCATATTTCATATCATTTTTGCATTCAAATCCTTCGTTTAGGTGTTGTAATAGGTCACTGATCTCAATAACAATTTGAGAACATCAATCTCACACCTACTAGAAGGTAGTAGATCACTTGGTTAGATTAGATTTCAATTTTGCATGATTTTGACTATAGCTAACCTCTAATGTTTTACTGAAGTGTTGTCTACAGATCAGGTACAAAATTCACACACACAAGTGGAAGATGGAGACTCGTGCCCTAGGTCTATCTTCATCTCCATAATTTCAAACTCTCTTGAATCCCCATTGGAAGAAAGCTTCTCTATTCTGAGTAGGGAAAAATATAAGGGCATCCCATCTCAAGAATCTTACCCATGCTCCGAGACGCATGAAACTAACAAGGTTCTACAAATGGAAGAACTGTTGGGCACAATCTCCCCAAGGCAACTCACCAAGATGGAGGAGCTCTTTCTAAAATACAAAGATGTAAAGGAGGGTTGGTTAAAGGTTCAAAATAAGAAGAGAACCAAAAGAAGAGACCCCTCACCGGTTTCTCCTGCAACAACCAAGAGCAAAAAAAAAGTTGATGTCGAGGCTAAAATATAAACCCCTGGTAAAAAGAGAGCAAGTCAGATTAGGCAAGAAGAAGCTAGTAAGAATATCTTGGATGGGACTCATAAAACCATCTAGGTAGCCTACACCCCTAGTAAGTAATGTTAGTTACTTCAAGGAACCCCTATGGGCTCTTTAGCTCACTTAAGTAGGAAGTCACTAGGAATATCATCAGTAATCCCAGATCTTTCATCTTGTTTCACCAGGATACTTTTACTCAGAAGGATAAGTTAGAGGGAATCTATTTCAGGAATTATTCTCAAATTTATTTTGTAGTTAACTAGAAAGAATTTAATGCCATGTATGTGTGTCATAAGAACAATAGAGGTAGTTTTCTCCAGCCTGGTTGGTCCAATCTCCATGGAGAAGCCAATGGGATCCCTAGTCAGGTGGGCAGTGGTGGCATTGGTCTTATTTTCATTGTGGGAATCCTTCCCTTAGGATCCCACAATCATCTCTTTGTGGGTGTTTGGGTGTTTCTCTAGCTCACCAAGGCCTCTGAAATAGGGGTCAATCATCTCTAGTTGGAAGCTGACTCTTTAATAAAAAGTGCCAATACTTATAAACTTGTCACGGGCTACTTTCATCATGTGTCAAGGTAGGCCACCTGGGTCATTGACTAGATCGCCATTCTAGCTGCCAGCAAGGAAGCTAACATGAGTAGGATCCATGCCAAAGATCTCTCTGGTGATGCGATGGATTCTCTTGATAAGGACAGACTCCAAAATACCGAAGTTCTGATAAAAGATAATAATGAAAGAAAAGGGGTTTTTCGGAGGAGTAATTTCACTAATGACAAGTTGTGGAGGTACAGTAAGATTAATTACTATGCGTCCCCTCTGCACGCTTTCTAGGTTTCCCTTCCCAATAAATGCAATTATCTCCAAAGGCATATCTCTAGAAAGCCAAGAATTAAGGCAACTAGAAAGATGGAGAGCATTAAGGCTTTGCCAAACCAGAGATAAACCAACACCCAGACTATAGCCATGGTAGGAGAAAGACACAGAAGGGAGCCAAAGAATGATAGAAAGAAATGGAAGAATCAAACTAAAGTATGGAACACCCTTCAAAAAGGGGAAATCACCACGTTCATTGAAAGACTCCATGGTAACAAAAAGGAGATCACCAAATTTTTTGTAAAAATCTGGAATGAAGGGACAATGGAGATAGAGGGAAAGTCCTTTATTGTCACAAAGGAGGTTATTTCAAAGGTTATTGGCATCCCCATTGTTGGGAAAAAATTCTACAAAGATCATAAAATTTTAGGCAATACTGTCAATGAGTTTGTGAGAGACGACCAGGAGAAGAAGGCAATCGTCAAGATGGGCACTTACTACCAGCCTACGAGTTTGAAGATGAAGTGGTAGTTTGATCTCAAGGTGCTCATTTCTTACATCACTCTAGACACCAAGTTTGATATAATTCCCACCTACCATTTTATCTTGCTGAATCACTTTAGGCACGAAAAAAAAATTTCCATTCCGTTTTATCTCTACTCTTCTATAAATGAGAATATTAATGGCTTTAGAGAGAAGAACATAGCTAACCATGCCCTGCATGAAGGCTTGTTACTTTTTCTTTATGATTACTTCAAAACCCAAATTTTGGGTAAGGAAATTGCAGACAATAAAGCTATCAACGAAGATTCAGGATTAGACTACATCCCTTTAGGAAACTCTAAGGGAAATCTCTCTATGGATAGTGAGGAAGAAGAGTAGAAAATTTTGAAAAAGGGATCCTCATCCAAGAAGAGACCTCCGAGTGCTATCAAAATTGAAAAACCCCCAAAAAAGTAGGACAGAAAGGAGATAAACTCGGATGACGAGTACAACAAAAATGAGGAAGATATTGATATTGATGATGAGGAGGGAAACCAAAAAATGGAAGCCACAAAAATGTTGGATCAAGTCAAAGGGGAAAACCTCAATACCCTGAGGGATTGCTCACGTCACCTCTCTATTGACCTCATAATCAATGATGATAACTCTCCTCCTCCTTAGTTCTCACCTGGCATAAAAAATGAGACTCAAGACCCTGCTTCCAAGGACCCAAAAGATGAACAAGGTAATCCTTCCACCCAATCTCCAATTAGGATAGAGACCTCTGAAGATAATTCCAAATGGGATTATCATATTCAAGATTCTGGAAAAGTGAAAAAGGTCTAGAGGAGCTTCAACATCAACATAGTGAAAATGGGGATCGTAAGGGAGGTCGTTCTCCCTAAAATTTTGGAGGACACTGAAGGCAATATCCACAAGAAGGAGTTGATTGATCCTACTCTGGTGGTCCTAAGCAATAAAGCCAGGGAAATGGATTTGGATTTCCTCAACAACAATAAGAATAGTATGTTGGATCAGTATAGGTCCTTCAAATGGCTCTTCCATGAAATTAAAGACCTCAAAGAAAAAATTTAGAGTACTGATGACAAGGATCACAAGACCACTGATTGAAAGAAAATCCTAGAGGCAAGGGTTCAACACCTGGAATAAAAAATGATCAACCTAGAGGAAACCCTAAAGGGTATTTCCAAGAAAAACTTTAACATTCTTAAAGTGTCCAACGACCACATAAAGCTACTAATCAAAAAAATGGAAGAAAAAATGGATAGCAGGGTTGATAAGAGGACTATAGAGGAAGGGAAGAAGAAGCCAAATGAGGGCCCAGGTAAAAGAACCAGAGCCAAAATAAAGAAAAACAAGAAGAAGGAAGGCTCCCACAATTCCCAAGACATCCAGAATGTTAAAGAGGTAGCAGAGTTGATGGAGGCTCTCGAATGCAATGCTGATGTCAACAGTTGGAGATTTGATACCTAATAATTGAACAAAAGAGAAGATCGATGATTGATTGATATTTGATTCAAACTAGATGTCATCAAGATTACAATTACATGTACCTTACATTGATATCTGAAAGGTTTTATATAGCCTTATGTTCCCTTACAAAAACTACTTATGAGAAGTTACATTCCCAAAAACTAGGTTTTATTCTATCTAGTTTATAAAACTAACCTAAACCTAACTTATTTTAATGCAATATGCCAATAAAGATACTATATTTTTTCTAACGTGTATTTTTACTTTCTTCTCTATGTTTCTATATTTTTTTCTTATTCAATTCCAAACTTATCTCCTTTGATATTTATATAATTCGAGACAATGCAAGGAGCTATGATGTTTCACACCTTTTAAATATTGACCCACAAACTACTATCTTCATCCATTCTATTGATGGTCTCCAACTACTCTATTTCTACTTCTTCCTTTGCACAATTTTTTGTATGTATGGGGATGATGGAAAATACATGAACAATTCCATTGTACAACTCAAATATTCTTGACCCCCTAAATATACACCACTTTGTCTTCTATATTATCTCTTTATTTTTATCTACTTTATACTCTCATTTCTTGCTAAAATCACAAACCCGTGTCACAGAAAAATCAGATATTATCTCTTCACAAATCTACTTTTAACTTCTCTTTCTTTGATCTTCTATCAAATAAGAGGATTGCATATTTGAAAGAAGATCGAAGAAAGAGAATATAAGAGGAAAAAATCCATATATATTTTACCTTTAAAATTTTCCAAGGTTATATTTAAGCAATTTAATTCAGCATATTATATCACCTAGTGTCATATGTCTACTAAATATAGAGTTGCAAAAAGAAAGGGCAAGGGAAAAAATCCCATATCATTACCTTCAAAATTAAGTTTTTATTGATGAAATTTACCTAAGTATACTATATCACCTAGTATCTTAAGTCTTCTAAATATAGAGTTTCAAATGTTCTACTTTGTGATTTCTATCTAAATCATACACTCATTTTTAGTATTAATTCCTATAATATATTTTAGTCTATAAATTCGATCAATTCCTCAACCTCAATACCAAATTTCAATATAAATTTGAAATCAATTCCTTAATCTTAAAACTAACTTTCAAGATGTCATATGAACATAACCCTTCTTAGTTCCTATTTCTAACTGATCTTTGGAATTTTTTAAAATCCAAATGTTTTAAACATAGATCAAATCTTTAATTTTTGACAAAAGGAACTCCTGGTGTATCACAACTCTTGTTTGGTACATGAGCTTTTGTGCTTCCTAAATTGTGGTGGCTTCCAAACTATATTATGATTCTTCACATCAATAGAAAATTGTGTATTCTCCTTACACATTTGGAAAAGAGAATTTCCTATTGCTTGCTTGTTTTCCATTGTCAAGGCCAAAATCAAGCCTACATCATTACTTCAAATATAGTTAAATATATATCATTACACCATATGGACCATCATTAGAATTCTCTTCACAATAACTTTACCATAACTTAATTCAAAATTTATGTCGCGTGTTGTAATTTTTCATATTTTAAAACTAGGAGAACATAAATAGAAAATTGCTCCTTAATTCCATTGCAAGTAACGTTCGTAGGCACGTAGAAAGGAATTGTTCAAATACCATATACATGAGTAAAATTTTTATATTAATTGGATGCAATTGGGATAATTATTACATTGTTATATTTTGGATTGCAAAGTCTTATTTTAATGGAAAAAAAAACCAATAGAAATGTAACTCTCCAACTACTAATTATGTCTCTATCAATTAACATTTATTTATTAATCTAAAACATAAAACTAACCTGCACTAATGTAATATGCCAACAATGGTAGGAAGGAGGGTGCAAGTAGTAGCAGTGATGCAGATGAATACTAAGATTTGTTCTAGGTTACGTGAGTGGGAGCATTAATTTATTCACAAGTTCTCCTAGTTGACCATTTTGGTATGGTTGATCATTTTGGTGTGACTCTTGATTATTTGCATAACTAAAAGGAAACTTGATGTTGTATCTAGGGAATCCATTAATTGTGCACCCTTTGAATTTTGTGAGCACTCTCCACTCCTTTCCCCCACCTTAGCTAAGGTCGTTGTTGAAGTTTAGATTCAAGCCATCTTGATGATGTTAGCTTCATTGCTAGAGTTTGGGTTCTATCAATATCTACCCTCTGGTTCCTTGCTCCATAAAAAGCTTTAGCTTGTTTTTTGTTTTTATTTTATTTTCTATTTTTCTAATCTAACTTCTTACATGAGATTCAATCATTTTACTTTGATGATTGATTGGTATTTGAGACTTTTCATTTTTCAACTTATCCGATCTATACTAAATTAATATGTGATCATTCATTAAAAAATGTTCAATAAAATGTACAACTATTTCTACCAAACTATCAATAAAAAATCTTTTTTTGAAGAAATTTTTCTAAAATTCTATTTTAAATTAGAAAATATAAATAATAAAAATAGAGGAAATTAGACAACCTGTCAAATTATGCATAGACTAACATTCTATTATACATATTGCCTCATTTTATCAATTATCATAGGTCATAATTAGGACATCACATCACCTAGATCTAATCGAAAATAAATGAAAATTAGTGTTATCAAATGTATAATAACAAAAAATTTGATTTGAAAAAAAAACTAATCAATAAAATAATAGTTTTTTTCCAAAATAATAAAAGCACTAAAAATTATCAATTTCGATTATTTTGAATTATATTTTCGTTCATATACTTTTGTGAATGATTTCACTCTATTATAATTTTTGTTTTTATTTTAAATTCCTGTGGAAATTCGATAAAGCTAGAATCTATGCAACCACCAATAAACATAGAATACAATGATGAACTACTACAACATTCATTTTATACTTATTAAAACAAATTGATTATGACGTTGTGCATGTAAAACAAAAACTACAAATATGGTCTACAAATGCAAAGATTATTAAACTATAATAATTTAATAAGTGTTAAAGACAAATAGCTACAGGTCTAAAACCTTGAAACATGCATAAGAAGTCCACACTATATTTACTAGCCATATTCCTAGACCACCCAATAATTTTTGGCATGTACTTAGCTACTATGCAATACTGATTGATACAATGAAAAGGTTAGAAAGGCATTGCAAAATGTTGAGCTCAAGGAACATGTTCTCTATTATTGTTCTTTTATTTTTCAAAGTGCTCATATAACTTTGGATCCTATTATTCAAATAAATCATTTTGTTCAATGTTTTCTCTAGAAGGAAGTGGTAGATTGATCATTATAAACATAAGTGCATATTGAATATTGAACTCAAGCCAATCACATGAAAAGGAAACATATTACATATTGATTGCATCAAAGAGTGGAATCCTATCTGACAACTTATTTTCTTTCTTTTTTCTTATATAAATATTGTAAAATGGAAATTAGGGTTCTATATCTTTAATATCACTATATACAAGAAAAAAATGTTATAATAGTAGTCTGCTATATCAAATTAATAGAAAAATAATACTATATTAAGACTAATTAATATTACCTTAAGTAGAACTATTATACACTGAGTTTTGCACCTTTCCTCAAGCTCTCTTGGTCTTGATAACTCGGTATAACATGGGAATCATCTCAAGGTTGTGGGACCTTTGCTAACTGAGATGAAACCTCTAGGTTCTAGGCTGGTTCCTCTTGGATTGTCACCTTAGTTTGCTCTTAACAGAAAAAGTAAATCTTTTGAGGGAAAGGGATAGAAGGAGTGCATGAAATGGAAATAACAGGAAAGCAAACTACCTACTAGGTGATGCACCAAAATTAGGGTTTGGATCTCAGTATAGAGGAATGAGATCAATGGAGGAATCAGGTCTAATAAGTCACCACTCACTAGATAGGCTTGCATAAGTATTTCATAGAAAGGCCTGAACAGAAGACTCAACCTATGACCTGCAAACAAACATCGTCCTCTGAAACTAGGTGTAGGAATGAGACAAGACTGCTAGGGGTTGTAGCATACCCACAAAACATCTAAATCGGATTAGACATAGTAACACACAAAATCACAGAAAGTGAGAGGGACCAGGAACCCCAATTTCTATTAACAGCATTCATAAACTTCAATCTAGTAAGAGATAACTCACATAAGAAGGTATGAGGACAACAAGAGTGTCACAAAATGCTTTGCCATATCTGAATTATCAATGGGAGATTACAAAGAGTAGAAAACCAGAGGACAGAAAAGTGTCTCAGATAGCTTTCTAGGAAAGAAACTTTCCTTTTTACAAAATGTGAACTCTAAGCTCTACAAGCTCCAAAAAACAATATATACATCCTCAACTGGATGTAGGCAGGAGTCAAAAAATTCTAACTAGGGTTACAGGTTTTACAATAAAATAATCAACCCTAGGGTACTGAGAAGACTGATCATAAATAAAACTCTACAGTATCATAGCCGATCAGATATTCATCCTTGCATGCCCATCCCTGTACTACAATCAACCTGCAAAACAACCTGGATTCATCATCCTTACTGCCCCAAAGCCATGCCATGAATGCTAACTGGTACCCTACTGGGACAAAGAACCAACCCTTGATCGCCGCCTAGACTTCTTCATCATTTTTCCATAACTGCACATGTCCTGCAACATCAACTCTCAGCTACCCGCTGCTCGCAACCATTTCTACTGAAGAAAAGCTCATGAAAATAGTCACACTACCTTGAAATAAAACTGGTCGCATGATCACATGAGCTCAAAAGCCTTCATGCGATCATGCAACAAGCCTTTTAGAATCTGTCTCCACTCCACACATGGCCTGCAGACAAACACTGGCAAAAATCTTGTTCTTGAGATTGCACTGCCTTTGAAAAAATGTTGGTCGCATGATCGCATGTAGTTAGAAGGCCGCATGCGATCATGCGACAAGCCCTTTTTTATGTTAACTACAACCTACCACAGACCGCTTGACGACCCGTCGCATGATTGCATGGCCACAAGAGACTACATGCGATCATTCGACGAGACCTTGAGATGTTAACTACAAACTTAACTCTAGGTTCTTCCTCGGGCTCATTTTCCTTTAGTTTCCAAGTCACCTGAACTTTTCTCTAACCCTGGCTACATTCAACGACCATGCAAAATCTCTTAACCATGCATCCGCTAAAAAAGGGGAAGCTCTGCTATCACATCCGCGATCATGCGAACAAGGAAACACTTTATCGAACACTGCCAAGTATAGAGGACAAAACTGACCTCCTCTAAAGTTTCCACCATTAAAATTTGGCCCCACTGACAACCGCATTGTCATCACTAGCTCTTGGCCAATCAACAATGAACACACCAACCAAGAAAGGACCCACCTGCAAAAGAATCCCATCAGACGGTTGTCGCATGATCGCATGGGGTCGAAAGATCCCATGCAAACATGTGACCACTGTCAGATCTTTCGCCCTGGCACCCGCAAGATTCTCTAACAAATGGATCCATGAGCCACCAAGATTCTAATCAGACAGTTGTCGCATGATCTCATGGGCTCAGAAGATTTCATGAGATTATGCAACAGTCATCGGATCTTCACCGCACTGGCAACAGTCATGAGGGACTAGGACCCACCTGGTTGGAGTTGCGTGCTTAGGGTCAAAAAAATAGAGGGTTTTCAAACCAGAGGTCGAAAACACAAAGAGTTTTCAGACCGAAGGTCGAAAACATAGAAAGTTTTTGCCACTGAACACTTTTTTGAAACTCTGCGGCCTGAGTGTTTCCTGCAACATTAAAACTTGAAAATCTCTGAGGGCCTTGCGAATTAGGTCATGTGATCTGAATTGGGGTTTGACAATACATCAAAGAACATGGGGCCAAGAGCCCAACCGTGGAACTTTGAGGATCTACTTCACAAGTGAAAACAAGTTGTAGCAGGGCAGAATAAAAATAGAGACCTGAAAACTTGGCGAAATTTGTAGAATAGAAATTTTTTGGCAACAAGAACATATCCTTTTTAGTAATAGAGTCCAAACCATTGAGGTTGATTAGTAACTCCTATCATTTTAATAGGAACTTGAGTTTAGTAGCCCAATATTCTTTTATTGTTGTGGGCTTTTGTTCTAGCTTTAACTTTGTCTTTCTTCTTTTTATTTCATCTTCAATAATTTCCTTATAGATCTTCTGCTTCAGAATTTTAAAGTATAAACTAACAATGTTTGTGGGAAAGTATCTCATTATATGCCTACTAAAGATAACAATCTTAGAACTACCTTTCTCAAATTTGTCAAAACTATTCCTCATAATCCAAAAAATAGCAATTAGTCCTTTCCGTTTAATATATTTAAAGTCCATATCTAGGTGATTCTTTCAACATTATAAATAAAACCATCATCTAGAATATCATCTTCAAGATTAACAATGGTGTCTTACGGAATTTTTTCTTCCTCCTTACTAGATTAAGAATTATAAAAAGATACACATTAGAATCTATCATCTTGTTGGTCACAAAGGTACTTGTGTCAAAAACAAGATAACTTAGATGTTAACCACGTTCATTCATTGCAAAGTTAAAGAAAAATAAATATTATTAAATAAAATATATTCAACAATTGCCTTAGAAGCAGATAATTTAGAAGTATTCTTTGCTAAGTTTTATTCATTATTCTTACAAGTTTTAGCTATAGCCTAAAGGACCTATGAGCTTCCTTAGCATTCACATCTACATCTTCTTTTACAATATGTGTAGCAAAACTAACTTTCTTAATAAATGTATTCTTCTTCCTTGTTTAAATAGTACCTATATAGCTTTTGCAAAGTTATGAGTTGACAATAAACAAGGAACATTTATTGTGGAGGGGCCTTGTATTTAGGTGTAGGTTCAAAGACAATATACTTATTTGTCACAAAATTAAATTGCCACTCCTAATAAGAGGAAAAATATGGTAAAAAGGACATTTTCCAATGTTTATTAGGTCATGAATGCAATGTCCTCAAATTTATTAAATATAATATGTCCTTTGAGAGAATGTCTCTCCCTATCTCCCTCTCTCTTGCCCCTATATCTCTTTATATTTCCATGCCCACGTTCCTCTATCTCTATATCTCCCTCCTTTTCTATCCCTCTCACTCTCCTTCCATCCCACCTTTTTCTCACTTTCTATTTGTTCATCAATCTATTCTATCTAGTCTACCTTCATTTTCTATTTGTTCATCAATCTATTCTATCTAGCCTAACTTCATTTATTTATCAATCTCCCTATTTCTCTCTTACCCCTCTCTATATACTTCTTATTTCTCTTTATCTCTGTCTTCCCCTCTCCCTATCCCTTATCTATCTCTTTCCCTCCATCCCTTTAACCACCAGATTTTACATGTGAACTCGGACATATTTTCTAATGTGTCCCTCGCCTTTAAAGTCAGGACTGATAGCAAGACGGTTGTCGTCTTGTTCGACCGACTTCCTCCACTTGTACCTTAGAAATGACATACATCATTGTTTTCCTGTTATATTCTATGCTTGTGGAAAAAGTGAGCGATGCTTTTGTTTTCCTGTTATATTCTATGCTTGTGTAAAAGTGGCCGTCCTGTTGCGAAAGAGCCGTGACTCATGTTTTATTAAACTTCTTTTTAAAATGTGGGTGTAGAAGTTGATGTGTTGTCGCGGAAGGTTCGTGACTCGTGAGAATACTGTCGTGTGATGATAATTTCATCATATTTCTATGCTTGTGGAATATAAGAGTAAGACGCGGTTGCCATGTTTTCTTTCCAGCGAAGCACGCAAATACTGTAAATTTACATCGCACCTCCTTCCAATATCGATTCTTGCCATTTTTATTACCTTCTTCTCTAGTGTTTAGAAATATCTCTATTAAAGATGGCAAAACTTTTGGAGCTTTTGACAGTAAATTCATAATCATTTAATTATCCAATTTATATTAAAGATGGTAAGAACTATTGAATGATTGCATGCATTTTTTTTTTTGGGTTGTTAAGGGTTTTGTATCAGTCGGAGAGAACTACTTTGTCATTCAAGCTTTAGGTTAAAATACTTTTGGTTCAAAGCTATATATAGAGATGCCACTTAAATGAACTATTGAGAAATAGAGGGAAGGAGAGAGATGGGAGAGATAAAGATAGAATGAAGGGACAAAGATGAGAGAAGGAGAGAGAATCTCTAAAAAGATCATCAGTGTTAATGAATTTCACAAGAATCAATTCTTGACCTTATAGAAAGTGGAAAATTTATCTTTGCTATGACATTCTTGTCCTTATTAGAAGTGTTTTCCACTGTCTTTAAGTTGCTTCTCTGTAATAAGCATCACACACACACTTCTTGTTTTCTTTCTAAACAAATTGTTTCCTTTCCATGTAATTGATGTCTTGACAACCATGACCAATGCCTTCGATTGCTACTATCAGAGAGTTGTTCTTTCATTTTATCAAAGTCTTAATATATGATCGCTAACATACTTCATGCTCGTGCAAGTTTGGATAGGAGATATTTATATCTTCCATTCAACATATTTTCATAATTATTTTCCAATACTTGTGGAATGCTTTTGAGAATGTATAGAAGTTTGTGGGTACTTAGTTTTCAATTCAATGCCTACATTGCAAATCACCATGAAGTCAACTTCAACTAAGACATCACAAACTTGTGTATAATGAGTATGATGTCTTTATGCCTACTTATCCCATATGTTCATGTTTAATGTGAATGGGTGAAATGATTTTGGGTTTCTGATCTATAAGGTTTCCTTATTACATATTCCATATATTCATAGGTTGTATAGTCCATAACACTCATAGTGCCACTTCTTTTGCAATATACTTCAGCACAAAATGACTTGATATCATGTTGAATGTAATCTTTTGTAAACTTTAATTCTACTTTAAATCTTGTCTTGAAAATGTTGCTTAAAATTTACTTAAACATGTTTCTTAGTTTGTAATTTTAACATCACCTAGCATTATATAGTCGTCTTTCTTGTCTCATAAAGTCAAGCCTATTTATATAATAGATCATTGCCTTAAATTTCTTCTGACTATCTTCTAACAATAATTATCTGGGTATGTGCAAGATCAAGAGGGGCCAAAAAGTGGCGATGTCAGTTCAAAACTTTGACAATGTAGTTGACAACTTTTTTTTCACCCGAATTTGATAAAACGAAAAGGGTATCTTAAGGATATTATCAGCTTTCTATCGATATAATTTCTGTCAAATTTTGAATTTGGAAAGTAATTATTAGTTATTTTCTAATTGAGCTACCTCTAAAATGTTGATTTATATATTGATTGAAAAATGACTATAACTTTCATATGGTATAACATTTTTTAAATCTAAAAAATGCATCACATTCTATGCTTCACCTACTATAAGGAAAAAAGAAAAAGTTTTGAATTTTGTAAAGTTTTGAATGAGTTAAGGTGGTCAAACACAGGAGTTTTTTTATTCTAAAAATGTTGTAGAAAAAAATTCATAATTAATTATTTTTTTTGGAATAAAATTATAAAAAAATATGTGTCACATCCGGTCATGAGTCTACTACTTATATATAAAATCTTATAATAAAATATTATCATTTGATTATGATTAAGGTGGTCAAACATACACCTACATTTTATTTTTTTCCTAAAATTTTTGTACTGCTGCATTGAAATCTATACTTTTCACCAATCATACTAACTTTTTCTAAAAAAAGGCCTAGTAGTTTAGAAACTACATTCAATTTTCTATAGATTCTATTCTTACAACTTTTTGATATTAGGTTCATAGCTAGTTGAAATTTTCACGTCAAGTTGACTAACCCTGATTTGCTGATTTTTCATTGCCACTTAAGGGCATAGTTTGGCCCCTCATGGTCTTGCACATACCCATCTAGAAATAAAACAAATCTTTTCCATTATTTATAATGGTTGGAAATCTTTTCTTCGCATCTATTAAATTCATATATTCTTGGAAAGTAATTATAATGATTTCCATCTATTTTCTCAATCTCTTACTTGTATCTATTAACTTCATATATTAGACCATCATTGCAATAATGATACAATACTTTGAAATCAATGATAATTCATCTTGACATCAATGAAAAACAATTCCAACAATCTTCTCCTTTATCATTGATGACATCATATTCTTTCTCATCTCTTCTAAATATCCCCTTTTTAAACATTTCTCCCTTTGACATCAATGAAAAACAATTCTAATAGTCTACCCTTTTATCATTGATGGAATCACATAATTTAGATCATCTCTTCTAACTCTCCACTTCCTATATCTTTCTCCCTTTGACATCAATGAAAATGTGATGTTTATAAAACTTCTATCCTAAATGGATAATCAAAAACATCTGATATACATCCACATCAAATGCACAAGAATATACTTCTCTCCTTATAGGAGATTCTTTAGTGATTTACCTTGTTGTAATTCTCCTCTTTTTCTATTTCTTGACTCTTTGGATTATGATTTGACCGACATTTCTTTCTTTATGGCTATTAAAGAGAATCTAGATATCTCATATAATTTAACAAGATAGAAATGACATGCAAACTAAGATACACTACGTCAAGATAAAATGCAAAATCTATTGAGGACTCACTATCTTTTAGCAAGATATATGAATATTATGAATCAAGATGAACAAGCCTTTAACATGCTACATCCAACAATTCTCTTATGAAAGATAAATCCTTAAATCACTATCTCAGGTGACCAACTTTAGGAAAATAAACACACATGCATTCATT
>BSBK01003641.1:132500-160000 GCA_027943335.1 Chamaecyparis obtusa | reverse complement strand
TATATATTCACAAACCATTTAGAATATCCTCCCTATCTTCAAATTAAACTGATGTTAGGGGTAAACTAAGTAGTCCTTTGGGGATCTTGAGGATTCCTCCTTCCTTCCTTTTCTTCTCTTTTTAGCATTATTTTTGTTCTCTCTTTTGGAGAGGATTTTTCTCCCACTGAGATTTATCCTTCTCTTTAGTTATGAGAGATTGAATTGTATTTGTATATGGGTACCTAACATGGCTTTGATACCAGGACCCATAAAGAATCTCTACTACACTATTGTACTCCCTAAGTTGCACTTAAGAAAGGGTGTTAGAGTAAATAGTCTTACTATTTACTCATTACTTATGTTTAGTTAGGTAATCACATTTATTTGGAAGATAGATGTTTTTGAGTCCTATTTGGACTCTAACATAACCTATAGGATATTGTTGAGTTATGTTATAAATTTTAATCAAGCCAAATAACTGAGAGGGGTGGCGGGGTGAATCAATTATTCAAAAACAATTTCTTAAAGTTTTTCTGAATTCATAATTACTTAAACCAATCAGAAAATTACAAGAGATCTAAACATCAAAACTCAAAACCATCAACACAATAAATACCAGAAATTACATGAAACCTAAATTAGGGAAAACCATAGAGAATATTTTTCTCATGAAATGAACACTAGTTAAGGTGATCTTTACAAGGGTTCAATGCCAATTTTTTCACTACTGGTTGGCTCATTGTTAGTTAGGCTAATTACATGCATTACAAAATGTTTTACTTACAAAATGCAAAAATGATAGAATTGCATATGTGTATGCATGAAACAGTTTCAATTGAAAGAGCAATAATTGATGACAATATAAATCTAATATAGATCTTCTACCAATATATACTAAATCTCTACAAAATAGTATGTTAGACCTTCTCTATGTACCAAAAAATTTCTTACTTAACTTTCTCTTGCTTAAATACTGTTGCTAGATATCCACCAAAATAGACTTGCACTATATCACCTTCAGGTATCTATTTCTTGAATACATACATAGACTCTCTCATGCATGCACTAGATGCAAATAGTATATCTCTATTTATATACATTCGATAAGGTAACTACATATGTTGGCCAAGGCACAAACCAGGTTAGCCATCAAACAAAAAATATTATAGTTGTACCTAAGACACTACCATCAAACTTAAATCTATGTCATACTTAAGAAAGCTTTGCAACACATTACCACTAGACCTAAATATATGCCACACTTAAGATGCATACACTTCATATCATATTTACCAAATGATAAGAAATTATTGGAACCATCAGAATACCACAACCAAGTGCACAACTTGAACAACGAAACTTATGAACCAACTAATATATAGGACTAGATGAAACTTGTCCAAAATGAGATATAACCATTATACAAAAAACCATGTGATGAATAGGAATAATTTCTAGGTGGGTAAGTGCATGAAGATGGTGTGAAAAATAGGGAGTATAAGTGGCCACTTTTATTCTGAAATCTGCTAAACCTGAAATTTGAAGATAATTTTGGGAGTCATGCACTCAAATTCAGAAGATGTTAAGAGAACAAGAATTGTATTACTTTGAATCTAGTTTCTAAAATACTAATTTTTTTTTTAAATGGATAATATTAAGAGGGTCAAATCTCGTGTGCACATAAATATGTTCTTGATTTTTTTAGAAAAATATAACATAATGTATTTCATGCATATGAAAAAATTTATAATTAGATTTTGTATTTTGAAAATCCTTTGGTAGTAAGATAGCTAAGAGTGAGAGCTAGAAGTTGTCTATTTTTTGTAATTTTTTGCTGAGTATTATTTTTGTAGTGTTTCTTTGAAGTGGGTACATCTTGAAAATCAAATGTCTATTCATGTGAAATGATGAGCCCTAATTTTGGCAATTTTAAAACTATATTTTAGCAATACCTTCATATGGTTTTACATACATTTTATAGACTTTAAGTAGTAACTAGAAGAACCTTTTCATGGATTATTATACTTAGTTGTTTATAATGGAACATATCTAGATCATAATAATCCTTGCTATAAATTTATAAATACTACTTTCTATTTTGATAAATGATGTGTGCCTTTAATACTTTATCTCCTACAACAATTACTGTCTGATTTAATGAACTATGAAAGCATTGTATATGGATAATAAATATTTAATAGATTTTATGTGTCGAGCTAACCCATTTTCACAAGAATAGAGGTTGTTTTCTGTAGAACCTAAGGATCTATGAGTAAATTTATAGTTCACTAGGCCACTTCCTAATGGTCCTAGTGAAGATCTTTTTAGTCATAGAAGTGCGGAGCAATGGAAGGAGAAGTTACAAGATCTACTCACCATGAAGGAAGGTGTTCTCTGAGTCTAGTGGAAAGTCTCTTTATGATCCACAAATATAGAGACATGGTCTCTATATATGAGTACAAACCATTTCCTCTACCCACTCTCTGTTAGTTGTGGGAATTCTATTTGTAATAAAAGCTTTCCACCTTAAGTGGATAAGTCAGTTAGAAGTAGTCAAATTCAGTCATAAATAAATAGGTTTGGCCTTCAGCTGAAGTGAGATATAGATAGATGAAAAATAGATAGAGAAAGATGAGTAATACCAGTTATCAGAGTTAATATTTTTACTAGAAATGTTCTTTTTGATGTTGATTCAATAATACGATTCTGAAGTTTGAAGTTTAGCCCATGTTTTCTCTAAAGATACTAACTGAGGAGGGCCCACTCAAGAAATTTTCTATTCTTTCCTTTTCAATAAATAGGATAGTTGTACTTTTATTTAGGGTATGTGTAAGATCATGAGGGGCCAAAAAAAGGCGATGTGAAAAATATTCACTTTTCACTCATCTAAAAGCACATGAAAATGCTTGTTGACTTTTTAGCAGGCGGGGTGTCAGTACACCTAGGCAAACCTGACACCAAAGCACAATCCTTATTGGGTACCCAAAAATATTGGGTACCTGATATTTTCGGGTACCTGAAACCTGTGGCATAAATCAAAACCTATGGGCCATGTTTCTCATTTCTCTCATTGCTTTTGGTTTGTAAAATGGCTCCATATATCTGATACTCAATTTTTTCGGGTATTTGATTTCCACAACAACAAATTCGACTCCGCAGTATATATGGTAAGTATATTCTTTGTATATTTTTATTATTTTATTTCATTTTGATGCTAAATGTAGTTTTTTGGTTGAAATAGGGTTTTGTATTTATTTTTGTAATAATATATGAAATTTAGATTTGTTTTTTATTTAATCAAGCATGGCTAACAACAATGAAGAAAATAACCCTCCCGCACCAAATAACGATCCCTAAAATAATCCCCCATCTCAAAACCCTCGATCTTTAGAAGATTTGATAAAAGATAATTTGAACACAATACAAGGTTTCCAAAACACATACCAAAATTTACCTAAATTAGGTCCCATGCTTGCCACCCTAAATACTATTGCTGAAAACATTGACACACTCATGCGGCAACATAATGTTTCTCTTAGTAGCCTGGGACATGGTTTGTACTCCTAAAAAATGGGGGGGGCTGGGAATTTGCCCTCTAAGAGTCACTAATATGGCGCTGCTGGCTAAATAGACTTGGAGAATTTTTGGGGAAATAAGAGAGTGGAATGATATCATTCACAAAAAATATCTCTTCTCTTTTTCCCATATTTCTAAATTTTAGGAAATTTATCTGAAAGTGCAAGGCTCTTTTATTTGGAATAGTATTCAAAATTCTAAGGAAGTGGCTTTCAAAGGGGCCAAGTGGTTTTTAGGCAATGGTAGAAGAATCCATTTTTGGGAGGATTGCTGGATTAAAGACTATCCCCTAAGTTATGTCACTTCTTTTCAACCTTTCATTAACTAGTGTACTCAAAGATTTGGAGATAGGGTTAGGGACTACTGGAGGAATGGTCTGTGGACTGACCTCTCCCTTGTGGATGAACTTTTTAAGCCTTTGATGCCGAATCTTATGATCTAGAAGGTTAAAGATTCAAGAGAAGATAAATTGCTTTGGGGTATCCTCCCATCTAGTTCCTTCATAGTTTCTTCTTGTTTTGAGCTTTTATTGAAACAACTAAATCCTCTCCCCTTTTGGGCTTAAGTGTGGGATAAAAGTTTAATTCCTAAAATTAATATTTTTTTCTTGCTAGTTTTGCAGAATAAAATTCTTACTAAAGACAATCTCTAGAAACAAGGAATGATGTTTATTAATAGATGCTTCTTGTGTGAAAAAGCTGAGGAATCGGTCTTTCATCTTGTCATTGATTATAATTATGCTTGGGAGGTGTGGAACTTGTCATTACAATGCTGGCAGATTAAGTGGTTTTTTCCCAATAACATGGAAAGTTTTTGTAAATAGTGGAGAAAAGTTGAGGTCCCCATTGATTAGCATTTGTGGAATATTATAGCTCCCCATGTGATATGGAGGTTATGGATAGAATGCAATGATAGAGTCTTTAGGAAAATTGAACTTTCGCCCAAGGTGATAGCTGAGAAGATTAAGAGAAGCATTAAGGAAAACTACAAAATGTCGACTGGCAGGGTGTTGGATTTCAATGTTGGTGATCTGGGTGTGGGGATAAAAAAATAAAAACCCTAATCTGAGGGAGAATGCCATCTGGCTTTCTCCTCCACCAGGATGGATAAAAATAAATTTTGATGGGGCTGCGAAGGGAAACCCAAGCCTAGTAGGATGTGATGGTCTCATCCATGATGACATGGCCAATTGTTTGGCTGCGGTGGTGATGCCTATTGGGAAGAAAAGAAACCGCATGGTAGAGGATATGACCCTTCTTTAGATGCTTAAAATCATCAAGAATAATATGGCTCTAAATGTTTGGATTGAGGGTGACTCAATGAATATTTTAAAATGCATCAATGGCAAGACTAAGCCATCATGGACCATTAAGGAGATTATGGAGGAGGCTAGGGTTATTATTAATTCCTTTAACCAAGTCATAATTTATCATGTTTAGTGGGAAGCAAATTGTACCACTGATGAGTTGGCCAATTTTTTAGTTAAATCCAAGAATATTGTGATTTGGCACGATTATGAAAATCTCACCATTGATATGAAAGCCAAGTTGGCCTTTGACAGGTCCCAAAGAAAAAGAGTGGATTCGGTGAATCTTGAGAAGTTATGATGATTAGACACATTTTAGAGAAACATAGGAAAATGATTATGGAAAGTGGTGCCTTTCCCAAGAGAACTAATTGCAGACATGAGTTAACTTTTGTTAACTTCAAAGCTGCCTATTATCGCAACAATTGATTTTTCTCTACAATTGCGACTATCTTTGTTAGCTGTGAGATCATGGGAGGAGGGCTTAACCGCAAAGAGCCAAAGGACTATGTGAAATGGAAAAATATGCCAGAGGTCTGGGATATTCTCACTAAGGGTGGTCTTTCTACCTACATGGAAAGATTACATGGGGCTAAAGATAGTGCCACAAAATTGTTTGTTGATTCCTAGGGAGATGGGGCTATCACTATTGTCAGTATCACAATGAACATCATGGAGGAACTCATTACTAAGGTGTCTAGTCTTAGTACTAACAGAATCAAATATTACCGTGACAACAAAGTTTTGAGAAAGGGCATTCGGCGCTTTCCCAAGAGGAAGGAGGAGAAAAAAAGTCTAGTGAAAGAGTCTGGTGGGTGCTATGATGTGGCTTCATTTAAAGAAATCTACGCGACAATTATGATGGTGATAATGGAATATGTTACCCTAGATGGTAGGTTCAAATGGGCCCATTCCTACCACTTTGTTTTTCTCTGTCATTTCCATCATAAAATTACGGTGTCCCTGCCTTACTATATTCTTCAGTCCCTTCATCTGAGTATTTCCCAGCATAGGAAGAAGGAGAAGAAACCCATTCTTCACAAAGGGTTGATTCTTATAATTTTTGAACATATTAAGAAGACTACCAATGCTAGCCCTATCATTTACCCTTCCAAATCTAGTTCGGGTAAAAAGAGAATTAGGGACATGGTCATTAAAGAGGAGTGCTCTTCAGGTAAAAACTTGAGGAAGGATAAGGAGGTTGCTATGGATATGGATACTTCTGCAGATAGTGTGGAAGGTTATGATGACATGGTCGATTCTACTGAGGAAGATAGTTACTCTTTGACCTCGGTCTCAAAAATAGCTTCGAAGGAGAATAACAACATTGAAGATGAGGTCACAGGTACTATGGAAATGGGTAAAACCTCTAGTATCAAGAGTAACAACAAGGATGATAAGAATGAAGAGGATGTGGGTGGTCAAAAGGTGCCCATTTTGGTGGACTATGATAGCTCTGAAGATCATGATGTGCCCATCTCCCCTAAACTTGAAGTGGTCATGGATGTTGGGTTGGATACTTAGAAGGAAGCTACGGAGGTGGAGAATACTTCCCCTATTTTGGAGATGGCTTTGCCTACTGCAGAGAAAGTGAATGATCCTAGCAATTCTCAAAACATTCCTTTCATAAAAAATGTGTACATGCAGGAACAAAATGTTCAATTGCTGAGGGAAGATATGGACAATAAAATCAACCCCCCCTTTGGGGTTCTCCAAACTGCCAAGGTTGCTTCCATGTATTCTTTCCCTTTAATGAAATGGCATTTCTAGGAGATCAAAGAATTTAAACATAAAGCATCGCTCCCTTTTTTTTAAGGTGGATTCTCTATAGGATAAGCTAGAGTCTGGTTCGAAAATAGTGGTGGACAATATAAACAATGATGGGGAAAAAAAGTGCAAGATATGCAAGCTAGAATGGAAACTATGGATAAAGCTATGAAAAAACATATGCATGACAACAACAAATTTATGTGTTCGGCCATGGATTGTTTTATGACCATTAAAGATGAGTTGGATGTTGGCTCCCCTAGCAAGAAACGTGATGAGAATATTAAGGACTTGGAAGAGGAAGGCCTGAGAAAATGCACAAGATCAGTGAAAATGAGGAAGATTCTTGAAAGAATCTAGGAGCTCTCTGATTTCAATGCAGTGATAAAGAAGATATATGAGGTGAAACAGGAAGCTGATAACACTCGCAAGGAGTTTGTCTAGTGCTCTGGGTTCCTGGTACTGGTTGTTTGTTGGTTTCTTGCTGGTCTTTGGTTTTTTGTTTTTTAGGTTGTTTTGCTGGTTTTGGTTATAGTGGACTGGTCCCCAGCCTTGTTTCTTTTTAGTGTCCTTTAATGATAAACTTTTATTCTAGCTTGTACGGGGTTTCAAGTCCCCTTTAAAACCTATTTTTTCCTACAAACAAAAACATAATGCTGCTCCTCATTAGCATGATGATATGCATGCCCAATTTGATGATGGGCTTGACCATGATGGGATTTCGGCCCTTAATATAAATAAGGATGATATAGCCTCCCTTTTTGTGAATCCTAAAACTAGATTACAAGTTGACCCCAAAAATCCCAAATTATCAATAAAATGGTGCACAAATGAAGAAATGCGCACACACTTTTGGGATCGCTGGTGGATGATTTTTGATAAACCACCCCATAGAAATTTGGAGCTCCCTTTCTAATTCATAAAAAAATTGTATATTGAGTTTGTGCTTGGTCACAATGTTAATTATTTTAGCATGAGGCCCAACCTAGGCATAGGTGGAGGAGCTCCTCAAACTAGGCCATTTTCCTAGTGCAAAAAGGCCACTACCTTTGTCCCCCCCACTGATGTCGAACCCCCTCCTCCAGTGCAACATCCCAATATCATTGCAGAGGCTGCCTCATAGACTATCAGGTCCATTCATTTGCTGAGTGATCAGTTGATCATGTAGACCAGGTCAATTTTGTCCCTTGGTGTGGATGATGCTTGTGCATTGACATTTCATTAGATTTCACATGTATGCGAGCCCCATATTTGCATTATATGCAAGAATATGTGCCTCGGACTGCTTATTGATGATGATACATATCAGTATGTTATTGATGAGAAGGATATAAGAGATGCAGCTGTAGAGGCTGCAACACCTCATGGAGCATCTACATCTCATGAGAGTGCTCAGGAGGTGTACATAGAGCCATGGACTCCTATTGATACGGTAAGAGTAAAAATTATAAATAAATTTGTCACATGACTTATTTAATTTAAAAATAATTTATTTATTTAGATTAGTTTTAATTATTGCATGCACTTATGTATATATATTTTTTCCATTTATGTTGAGTCGATGATAGAGGAGGAGTGAGACAGGTAGATGACTCCACACTTTTGGCCATTTCATTTGGCCTTGATGCCTATACGGTATATTATAAATTATGTACCCATTAGTTTTTTTTATATCATTTGGTGTACATGCTTAAATCTCTATCAATTAGAGCAATAAAATTCATACATTTACTAATATATTGTCATCTTATTGTACTCTTGCAGGCTACAGGTGATGTCAGTGGGGGGCACGAGGGGGTTCCTTCATCAGGTGTAGATAAAGGAAAGGTAATTAATTGTTTAAGATTAATTATTCATGCATATGTATTCCACTTGTGTGTAGTAATAAATATTTTACTTGCACTTTATTGTATAGGGTGTGGCTCTTGATGATGTCCCGACACGGGTTTGGGAGCCTAGGCTGACAGGCATCTCGATTCAAAGTGATAGCCCGATTGTACATAGACTTTTACAAGGGGTTATTTGTATTTTGTAACCAAGGTTGTTATGATGAAGTACATTTATATATAATTGACAATCTTTTTACTCTCATAGGTTACTCCCAGTGTGAGGGAGGGCCCATGAGAATCCTTCATATCTTTGTTGACCTAGCCCACTATTCCAGAGGAAGGATTAGTGGATGTAAGTTTTTAATTTAGTTTAATCAATTTGTAATTTTATTATGCTATCATCCTATTTTGTAGATTTATTACTCTATGTTGCACCACTCTACTAATCTCATTATTGTAAATATATATTTATAGGTTGGAGTTGGTTATGGTGGCATTGTCCCTTCGCTACCAAAGAGTTATGTTAGGACACCTGATCATGGTAGGTGACCAAAAGGCCAGGTAAAAATGTTTGTATTCAATTATAATTTTAATTAAATTAGTGTTTTAATTATGAATTATATATATGTGTGTGTGTGTGTGTGTGTGTGTGCAAATCATATAAATTAAGCAATCTAACTTGGGTTTGAACTCATTTTTTATGCAGGATCAATTAGAGCTAAACACTTCTTCAAAGAGGCGATATTTTGATGGTCCCCCTATGGCATAGGATGTAGTTTTAGTTTTGTGGTCATTTAGAGATGCCACTTGGCACATTTTGAGATGGCATATATGCCACATTTTACACCTTGAAACATTGATTTTGTAGACATTTTGAAATTGCATGTGCCATATTTGTATATGGAGATACTTTTGATACATTTGATACTTTCTATATATAGAACATGTTCATTTTTATGTTATATTTGCATCATCTTTTGTATACATATTTATTATTCATGTTTATGGAATTAAATGGTGAAGTTATATCTTGACTATGATTATCATTATGATTTAAATTATATCTTGTTGAAGTTACATTACAAAGACAAGTGTTGATATTATACTCTATATAGCCACTCTACTACATCACAGATCCCATGACCCTTAATCCAACTTGTAATTCCACTTGATTCACTTAGTACTACACTATTTCAATACTATGTATATACTCACTATGTATATAACTCATCATATTGGGGTTTACTAAATCCACAGAGAAATGTAGCACTTGTGTTGTTAGGTCACTTGGGTCGAGCATGGTCGCAAGTGTTCTAGTGACTCCGTGGGTGGAACGGGGTTGTCACTAGTGTTTACTCAGCCAATTAGAGCTAATGGAGTAGATGGTTTGATGCCAGGATGAATGGTTTGAAAGATACACTAATGAGCTACTTTCAACTGACCCTCATTGTAAGTTTTGGCATCAACTGAGATCACCTTGCCAAATGAAAATGAAGTTGACTTGCCCAAAACCAAGAGAGGTTATTGTAGATCTTTAAAACACAATCTCGTAGCCCCTACCAGTTTGTTGATACCTCTCACGAGGTCTAAGATACAATCCTTAGAAGATCGCTACCCAATCATGCTTAGTGCACCTTGGGGTCACTTGGGTCGAGTGTGGTCATGAGCGTTCTAGTGACTCCATGGGTGGAACGAGGTTGTCACTGGTGTTTACTCAACCAACCAAAGCTGATTAGGTAGACAATTAGATGCTAGGATGGATGATTTGAAAGATACATTGTTGAGGTACTTTTAACTGACCTTCATTACAAGTTTTAGCATCAACTAAGATCGCCTTGCCAAATGCAAATGAAGTCGAATCACCAAAAACTAAGAGAGGTTATTGTAGACCTTAGAAACATGATCCTGCAGCCCCTAATGGTTTTTCGATACCTCTCATGAGGTCTAAGATATGAGCCTCAGAAGATCGCTGCCCAATCATGCTTAGTGCACCTTGGGGTCACCTGGGTCGAGTGTGGTTGTGAGCATTCCAGTGACTCCGTGGGTGGAACAGGATTGTCACTAGCATTTACCTGGCCAACTAGAGCTAATGGAGTAGATGGTTTGATGCCAGGATGGATGGTTTGAAAGATATGCTACTGAGCTACTTTCAACTAACCCTCACTGCAAGTTTTGGCATCGACTAAGATTGCCTTGCCAAATGAAAATGAAGTTGAATCGCCCAAAATTGAGAGAGGTTATTGTAGACCTCAAAAACATGATCATGTAGCCCTTAACAGTTTGTCGATACCTCTCACGAGGTCTAAGATATGAGCCTCAGAAGATCACTGCCCAATCATGCTTAGTGCACCTTGGGGTCACTTGGGTCGAGTGTGGTCGCGAGTGTTCCAGTGACTCTGTGGGCAGAATGGGGTTGTCACTATTGTTTACCCAGCCAACCAGATCCAATGGAGTAGATGGTACAATTCCAAGATAGATGATTTGAAAGATACACTACTGAGCTACTTTCAACTAACCCTCACTGCAAGTTTTGGCATTGACTGAGATCACCTTGCCAAATGCAAAGGAAGTTGAATCACCCAAAACTAAGAGAGGTTATTGTATACTCCAAAAATATGATCCCATAGCCCTTAACAATTTTTTAATACCTCTCACGAGGTTTGAGATATGAGCCTTGGAAGATTGCTGCCCAATCCTACTTAGTGCACCTTGGGGTCACTTGGGTCGAACACGGTCACGAGCATTCCAGTGACTCCATGGGTGGAACGAGGTAGTCACTTGTGTTTACTCAGCCAACCAGAGCTAATGGAGTAGATGATTTTATGGTAGGATAGATGATTTGAAATATACACTGCTGAGCTAATTTCAACTAACCCTCACTACAAGTTTTGGCATCGACTGAGATCGCCTTGCCAAATGAAAATGAAGTCAAATCATCTAAATGAGAGGTTATTGTAGACCTCAAAAACATGATTGCATATCCTCTAATATTTTTTTGATACCTCTCATGAGGTTTGAGATACGAGCCTTGGAAGATTGCTACCTAATTGTGCTTAGTGCAACTTGGGGTCACTTGGGTCGAGCATGGTCGCGAGCATTCCAGTGATTCTATGGGTGGAATGAGATTGTCACTGGCATTTAATCATCCAACCAGAGCCAATGGAGTAGATTCTTAGATGACAGGATGGATAGTTTGAAAGATACGCTACTGAGCTACTTTCAACTGTCCCTCACTGCAAGTTTTGGCATCAACGGAGATCACCTTCCCAAATGCAAAAAAAGTTGAATCACCCAAAACTAAGAGAGGTTCTTGTAGACCTTAGAAACACTATCCCGTAGCCCATGATAGTTTGTTGATACCTCTCATGAGCTCTGAGTTATGAGCCTCAGAAGATCACTGCCTAATTGCGCTTAGTGCACCAGTGGGTCACTTGGGTCGAGCATGGTCGCGAGCATTCCAGTGACTTCATGGGTGGAACGGGGTTGCCACTAGAGTTTTTCTGGCCAACCAGAGCTGATGAAGTAGATGATTTGATGCCAAGATGGATGGTTTGAAAGATACGTTGCTGAGCTACTTTCAACTGACCCTCACTACAAGTTTTGGCATCGACTAAGATCACCTTGCCAAATACAAACGTAGTCGAATCGCCCAAAACTGAGAGAGGTTATTATAGACGTCAAAAACATGATCCCATAGCCATTAATATTTTGTTGATACCTCATATGAGGTCTGAGATATGATCCTTGAAAGATTGCTGCCCAATTGTGCTTAGTGCACCTTGGGGTCACTTGGGTCGAGCATGGTGGCGAGCGTTCCAGTGACTTTGTGGGAGGAATAGGGTTGTCACTGGCATTTACTTAGCTAACCAAAGCTGATGGAGTAGATGGTTTGATGCTAGGATGAATGGTTTGAAAGATACTTTGTTGAGCTACTTTCAATTAACCCTCACTACAAGTTTTGGTATCGACTGAGATCACCTTGCCAAATGCAAATGAAGTCGAATCGCCCAAAAACAAGGGAGGTTATTGTAGACCTTGAAAATATGATCCCATACCCCCTAATATTTTTTTGATACCTCTTAAGAGGTTTGAGATACAAGCCTCAGAAGTTCACTGCCTAATCATGCTTAGTGCACCTTGGGGTCACTTGGGTTGAGCATGGTTGCGAGCATTCCATTGACTCTATTTCTAGAATAGGGTTGTCACTGGTGTTTACCTAGCCAACCAGAGCTAATGGAGTAGATGATTTGATGCTAGGATGGATAGTTTGAAAGATATGCTGCTGAGCTACTTTCAACTAACCCTCACTGCAAGTTTTGGCATTGACTGAGATCGCCTTTCCAAATGCAAACAAAGTTGAATTACCCAAAAATAAGAGAGGTTATTGTATACCTTAAAAACACAATTTAGTAGTCCCTGATGGTTTTTTGATACCCCTCACGAGGTCTGAGATATGAGCCTCGGAACATCACTACCTAATCGTGCTTAGTGCACCTTGGGATCACTTGGGTCGAGCGTAGTGGTGAGCATTCCAGTGACTCCGTGGGTAGAATGGGGTTGTCACTAGCATTTACAATGTCATGAAATTAAACCACCAACTTATTGACCACACCATTTTTAGTAACAAAAAAGTTAACCCTTCCTTACTCTCCCGTGCAAACTCAGAAAGCACGTCACTTGGATACCATAAAACACACAATGCATTATGGTACACTGGGAAGCCTACAAGTAGTTATGTTTTACAGATTGAGTAAGTAGTCCTTGGGAACATGTCCTTGTCTATAGTGGAAACAATTAGGTTTTCATTCTGAAACAAGAGAAGACCCAAATGGGAAAGCATGCACACTTCTTTTCTTGACCCAGTTCTATTGCAATGACTATTAGTGGTATGTTTGAAATTTGAACTATGAAACTAATCATGATTAAGCTAGTCAACACTCTACTAAAATTTAATTATTTTTAATATTCTTCCACCCCTCCCAAAACCCAATAACAAAGACTGAATATTAGGAGTTTTTTTTTCCTTTACTCTGGAATACCCTGTTCATGGAGCTTATTATGTTTTAGGTTTAACTTGTATAGAAATGATAAAAAATAATATCCTTAAAGCATTAGAAACAACAATCAAACATGTAAGAATTCAAACCATGGAAATGACATAAGTAAATGACATGTAAGATCCCTTGTTGGTACTATTGGCCATCCATACATGATTTTGGTCATAAGTCCTTATCAAGACTTCTAGGACATTTAACTTTTAAATCAAATTGATTGTTACAAATTGCCATTATAGGCTTCAAAAGATCTCAATTAACCATTAAGGATCCTTTTGTCCTTCTATCTCTAATTGTATCCATTGTGACCGTAGGTGTCTTCATAGGTGCTCCTGCACAAGTTACAATCCACATATAAAGCCAAGTTTATTGACTCAAAATACAATCTAAGAAAGGTGAAATTAATGTATTGAAATTAAGCTTAATGAACTTAGAAAACAATGCACTAAATTAACTTATTACCTAGTCAAGTGTTCCTGAAGGGTCATCTCTTTTCTTTAGGGTCTCCAATAGTGCTTCATGATTAGTAGTACTAATAGTCCAAAGTTATTTTTTCTTTGGTCTTCCTTGATGCTTTTACAACTTGACATTTGTTGCTATAACAAGGTGTGAATACATGAGAATAGTTTTGTGCTTCTCATAGTCTTCAAATGTGGGAATTCCATTATTTTTAATCATGTATAATCATAGCCATGTTCCCACAACAACAACTAAACCAGTAGGATATGTGAACCCATCACCATGTGTCATTGGTTGTACAAGCTTTTGTTTACCTTGTACACAATGTGCTAACCAATAATCTAACCTCTCATCATTCCCCTGTAGTGCAACCAATGTAAAAAAATCTCCTAGTTGCAGAAGATTTGAAAGATGGTCATACTCAACTGAAGTGTCCATGTCATCATTTCTTATAGAGAGTATTAAAGATAAAGGAGTTAGATACTCTGGAACCCATGTATCCACCCACTCACTTGACTCACAATGATCCCAATCATACTGAAAACATGGGGCAAAAATGAGCCAACTCTCGTGTCCAAATGGTCCATGTACTACTATTGGAGCTTTGGAATGGAAGCATTTTTTAAGAGTCTTTCACTGTTTGACAATCCAATCTATCTCCTATAGTTCCCTCCTCAACCAACCAAAAGAATCTATGCACTGTAGAATCAAGAGTCCCCCCATGTGAAAATGCTAAAGTACACCAATCAACAATAGAACAAGCATCAAGAAGTACAGCACCTGAAATCCTCAATTGCTCCTTAACTAGAGCTCTCTTCACACATGCACCTGGTCCAAATATTAGGTACACCTCTCTCTGCATGCATTCTACACAACCAATAAAACATTCTAGCATTCTTAAATTGACCGGTGCAATTATCCGACCAAATGAGATGCCTATCCATAGCAATACCATTTTCCTACAAGAAGTCAAACTAATTCTAGAAACAATGTTGAACAAACTCATGAGAGTGAGACCTATTGTCACTCATATAAAAATGGTACTCTCTAATTATCTTTCACTCATCTTTTTTTCTATCAAGGGAATTTCTATATGTGATGTGTACAAAAATAGGAACCTAAATGAAATTTTAATATTGAGCTTGAGTCTCATTTTGGGGCTGCAATGTATAGTTCTCTGCAAAGTCTATAATGGATATAATAGTTCCAATGGGGAAAGTGTCCTTACACATCCTAAATTGTTGATCCAACCATTAAGACCTGTGACTGTGCCTTCCATACTTGTAAAAAAGATATGTCTTGAAATCTGAGATAAAATCAGCAACATTGTACTCTTTTGCAACTAATTCACATCTAGAGCCTTCACCTCCACTCTTCAATGTATATTTCACTATTTCATATACCTTTTTTTGGACGAGTGTCTTTCCAAAATTGTGTTCCAAACCCTCATGAAAACATGTCCTAAACTTCGACAAGCCACCACATTATGAACACTTGGCATTTAAGTAATCTTTTTTATAAAATAAACAACCATCATCTCTTTGACATAAAAATTGATCTAGCAAGTCTCTTCATGATTTGGGAAGACCACATGCACCAAAATCCTCTAGAATTTCATTAGTATGCAAAGTAGAACAAATGGAAAATAATAATTCATGATGCATTGAAAACTCAACATGATATTTGCAACACCATGTATTCTGAATCTTAAGGGGTACACAATAAAATGGCTTCACGGATTCAAAAGACCTTTTTGATATTTTCAATGTTGGATGTGTCTCACAAAAGTTTTTATACAAAATTGTTTGACTTACCTCCACATAATGTTTAGGATGTGGAGTGCGGTCTCGATTCCCAACTCTCAACTTCAAGACATCCTTCACATTTGGTGACACTCTTGAGTTAGCATCCCAAAATTGTTGAATTTTATCCTTGACAACATTTGTTAGCTTCTTATCAAAACGTGGAAGTCTCCCACCATAAGCCCATGTATCAATTTAAAGCGAATCATCAAGTCTTTCTCTCCTTGCAAGTGCTCTACCCAAATTTTTACGGTCTATATTGAAGTCAACACAAGCTTGTCTCATAAAATGAGCCTTTCTCAACTAATGACTTACTAAGGAGGTTGTAATAACCCTCTGAGCAACTCTCTTGTCTTTTTCTCTGCTAGTATTTCCAATGCTATTGAGAGCATTGAAAAGATTCTTCACAACAATGGCATTTCTCTCCATTTTCTTGTTCACACAAATCTTCAATTTCACAAGCATAGGTCTCATCTTTTGCATCTTTAACAATTGCACAAAAAATTGATCATAAATTCTTGAAGGCCACAACCTAATGGTTCTATGTGACATCTTTCCTTCCCAATTATTCATAATATTCTCCTAAATGTCAATTAACCATTTAGGTGGTCTTTCAAGCCCCGAATTTGAAGATTGATTATCTTTATTGCAAGGGACTTCATTTCGCATATAATTTGGAGATGTGTAATGTTCATGTGGTTCTTGTGCAACAATTTCATTCCCCAAGTCTACATTTTCAATCTCCATCTATACATTTTCATCTTCATTCCATTCATTATCATTCCCCAAATCTACATTTTTATTCCCCAAGTCTACATTTTCATTCTCCATCTCTACATTTTCATCTTCACTCCATACATTGTTATTCACAAAATTAATTTCTATATTATTTTCAAATTCAACATCCTCTTCACTTGCAACTACATTTACAGGGTCACCTTGATCAATGTTTAACATACCTTCTCTCCTTCTTTAGTGATTTTCCCTATCTTTTTCCCTATATGCTTGAATTTCTTCATCTGTCACCTTCCTCTTGCATTTAGCCTTTCAATGACTACTACTTCCCATGGTGAGCCCTGTTATACCCCAAAATTGGCACCTTATAATTTCAATCAATTTTGGTGCATTTTCTTCAATTTTAGATTATTAAAGTCCTATTTTACTAGGCAATTTTCTCTCTCCTACCTGACTTTATTTGACTTGGTGTCAATTGCAAAAACCCTAAATTGCATTAATCTTACTCTATAATTAACTCCTAAGTATTCAAATTTATTAGCTAAATAATCCCTACGATAAATTGATTTAATTCTAAATTTCTAAGTGCTTTAAATTAAATTAAACCCACCCCCTTTAGCTAATACACATAAAATGAATTAATATTATTTGGTTATTTGAATGGATTATCTTATTTGGATTTAATAATTCAAATTATTTGAAGGGTCACCCATATGTGGTAATAATTCATTATTTTAATTAAGTAATTCCTCAATATTTGTCTCAATTGGAAATGAAGAGTCGACCATTTCATTTCAAGAAACTCTTTATCCTCTCTCCCAGATTTTCTATATTATGAACCTTCTTCCTCATTCGAAAAAGGAGGCAATGGTGAGAGTATCTAAACTATAGAAAACTTTAGTCTCAATTACTTCATATTTTCAATCTTTTATTACACATTAGATTAATCTTCATTTCTAGTTCCTTGCATTCTCATACTACTGTAATTTTCTTATTGTTATTAGCTTAATTCTCATATTTCTTTCAAGTTCTTAGATTAAAATCTGCACTTCTTTCTTAGATTAATTGCATCTTCATTCTTAGATTAATTTCATATTCATCTTAGATTAATTGCACTTTGTTCATCTTTCAAGCTTTCAATTCCTCCATATTAGCTTGGTCTTTTGGTTGTTGGCTCTCATTCTGAGAGTAATTCAAACACCCCAGTTAATTAGGAGGCAACAGGTCGAATCGATAGAATCTTACAAATTGAGTAATTCATACTCACCTTCATGATTCGATGATCGAGAAATGACTATGTTGTGTCTATGGCTAGATTAGAGGTCCATGTTCAGCTATAAACATTATGGCGCCCACCGTGGGGTAGAAAAATCATTTCTGACCTCACTCTCAAAAAATTTCTGACAAGAAATTTGAACTCTGTCATGCATCCGTATTTCAATATGTACGGAATTTTGTGCAAGATTTCAGAGCGTGCCATGCAAATATTTTCTCCAAGTAGCATTCTGTCGCATGAAGAAACACTTTCTTGCACACGTCCTTGTAATTTCTCACACGTAGCACTATACTTTCTCACACAAAGTTTTGTTGTCAGTAATTAAATTTTCTAGATTCCGCAATTTACTGTTACTTTTTCTTGACATTTACTTTCTGTTGTTGAGTTCATATTTTTAATTTTTGCTACAACATAATAGTGGTTTGCAGGTCACTTGACAAAGACATATAAAATCACTAACAGTTTGCTTGCAGGACGGTTGTTGAAGATATTTTAAAAATGTTGTGCTTGTTTTTATTGCTTTCATTCACATAGTATAACTAGGGATTTGTTAAAATTTCTTAAGGGTCCTAATAGAAAAGTAGGGGAATAGGCTCTTCATTACATGGAAGTGATGCCCATGAATGAAACCGAGACCCAGATGTTTCTATAATGATGGCTACCTAGGGAAGCAAAGCAAGGTAGTGAATCTTTAGCACATCTACTTGCCAGGGGATTATGCTCTTCTCTCTTTGAGATAACCAAAAACCCAAAAGCTTGTGGATTTGGTGGAGTGAAATTAGCTTGGTGATGAATATGCTTGATGTGTTTGGGTAAGGTGAAGAGGTAGAGAAGTATGTTCTTCTCTCTTTGAGAGAATCAAAAAATCCAACCCTTGAATCCAAGCCAAGTTGTGTCACCTTTAGAGGGCTTACCAGAAGTTGAACCTCTGGGAATGACCCAAGTGAGTACGCACCTATTGTCGGTGATTCCACCTCACTATAGTGATTCCACCTCACTATAATAAAGAATTTTTTTTTGAGTCTAAAGACTCCAAAACCATTTTAACTTCCTTCTCTTGATTTTGACTATCATCTTGAGAAGGCTCCCTCAGTTGTACTAAGCGGTGCCGCTCCTAGCCCTACTTGCGGGGGTGTATGACTTTCAGGTGTTTGTGTGGCTGCGAGGCCCTAGCCCTATATCAAGGGCACCAAAGGTTAGTGTGAATGGAATCCCACTAAAACTTTCCTTAGTTTCCTACCTGGATCACCTCCAAAAGGAGACATAATCTTTGTGCAGGGAGGGGGAAGAATCTCTCCCATAGATTCTCACCATAGACATGCACCTGGATGTTTGAAGATGGTATTGACACTGGCCCCTGCTTCAAGGGTAACCTTTGAAAATATACTATTGAGTCCTTGGAAACACCAAAAACATGGGTTCCCTCTAGGGGGTGACACAGCTATGTGAGGTGAACGCATGCGCATAAGTAGTGAGGCACGGATTTTGTCTTCTCACCATTTTTTGTAGGGATAACTATGTGTTTTTTATCAAATCTTAAACTTTTCCATCATCATTAAAAAAATACTCCCATGATACTGCCAAGTTGCTTTTTCCTTTGTAGGTCTATTTGCGACTACTTCTTGTGTCACCATTGCTTGTTCTAAACCTTCATGCTTGTAAATGAATGCTTGAAACCTTCAGACTAAGATTTTTGATTAAACTATCCTTCAAACTGTCTGAAAACTAGAAAATTTTTCAAAGAACAGTTCAGGCTGTGTCTCAGAACTTAACTTTTTTACCTCTTAGATTGTGTCAAACTGTCAAACTTTGGTTCTTTCCCGTGCAAAATTTCACCTTTCAGATCATTTCCTCATGCAAGATTTCATTCTCTCTCATGAAGTTTGGCATTCTCTCATGGGGCCTAGTACTTTCTCACATGAACCTATACCCTGGTTTTTAAAATAGAGACTTATTTCTTGTTGACTAGTGAACTTTTTACCTGATCTAATTTTTGTCTGGGGTCTGTTTATCCATTTTCCTAAAGTTCACTATTTGAAACTGAGTGTCTCAAGTTGAGAACCGATCGATTATTTATTTCACTCATTTGGTCTCTCCTTTTTATTTATCTCATCTTTTTTTCTTTTGTACCTTGCATCACGATAGTCTTATCTTGGTTGCTCTAGCCATACTCTTGACGATTCATGCCAGGTGCATCTCACATCTTGGTTTTTCTAGCCTTTATCTCCTTTTTGTTATTCCTAGAGATAGAGTTCTAGCATTATCCCAAGTCTTCTCTCATCACATCTTTGTCTATGACTATCATGACTAGAAGTGGCAACACTTATCCCATTCATAACATTGGACAAGGTAGAGGTAAACCTCGTAATCAGGAAATAAGTTTTCCTAAACCTATTGTGCAATCTGAACATTATGAGGGATCCTCAAGTTCTTCGTTGAGTACTTTGAAAGATATCCCATCTCAATCATCACCTCTAGTGTTCCAAGAGTGTTTTAATCCATTGTTTCAAGCACAGCTTGGTTTCTCATTTCAAGAACAGGACAATTCATTCTTCCAAAACAACTCATTGTTTTATAACTTTGAAAGACCACTTCCTCGAACTAGTCCTATCATTGAACCTATTGATCATGTTGACAATATTGATTCATTTGAACCTATCGATCCTCTTGATCTTAGTCATGCACCAAAGGTTACCTTAGCTATGCCCTTTTGACATTGTTCATATCATTTTACCGAGTCTTCATTTTTTGCACAGTCCTATGACAAGATGGGAGATCCATTCAACTTCCAACCAGGAAAATACAACCAAACTTATGATCAATCTTAGAACAACCAGCATCATGGTCAATCTTCCAATGACCAATGTCATGCTCAACCTCAAAATGAGCAACATTATGATCAATCCCAAAATGATCAGAATCAACACCAAGCTCAAAACAAAGCCCAAGGTGGTCAACCAATGGATCACTATTGTCCTCCTCTGTATGATCAGAGTCAAGATCAAGTCCCAATCATTTATGAGATTCTTGGCAATGATGGTGATGACATAATAACTCAAAATGACATAGACACTATGAAAGAAAAAAAGGGTCTTATCAAGATGATGGAGATCCTCCTTCTAGAGGAGGAAAAATACTTTCTTGAGCTACCTAAGAAAGGGGCCAAGTTACCCTCAGATTATCAAGTTGAAATGCTTTTGGCCAAGGAAGAAGAAATTGAGACCGCTAAGTTGTAAAAGATGGTCTGAGACATGCAAGATCAGATTAGCCAACTTGCAAAGAAGAAGGACAAACCCGCACAACAATTCATAATGGAAATCATTTGTCCTTTCCCCTTTGATAGGAGTCTTCACATGCCACCTTTTCCCAAAGGTGTAGAGATTCCTAAATATGACAAATACTTGGGTACTACCAATCCCCAAGATCACTTAAGGGAGTTTGGTGCTTTGTCCATGGAATTCATGCATGACCAGACATATCTTATGCACCTATTTCCTCGTAGCTTGGGTGGACCAGCTATGGAGTGGTTTTCTTGATTGCTCACTGGCATTAAGACTTTTGATGAAATGGCTAATCAGTTTCTCCACTATTACTTGCATAATATTTAGCATCCAATCAATATCTAGGATCTTTGCAATTTGAAATAGCAAAAAGGGGAATCTTTTCTAATGTTTCTCCAAAGGTGCAGACAATTATGTACAAGGTGTCCTCACAAGCTACCAGAGTCTGAGAGAATCAACATTTTTTTGGACAATCTTGTCCCAAACTTCGGATACCAAGTGAAATTACAAGGTCCCTTAACCTTTGATAGCATGATTAAACAAGTGGTACAAATAGAGGCCTTTATGATCAAGAAAGGGGAATTGACTTTGAACAAAGACAACAAACAAGGATCTTCAACCTCGAACAAAGATAAAGGGAAGTTTTTCAACAAGAACAGAGATGTTGTGACTGATGGAGTGGTTGACAATGTGACCCCGAAGCCTGCTAAGTCTATTTTCAATCTCTCTTCTAGCATATAGGTGATCAAAGCTACTGAAAAGCCTATGACAAAAAATCAGCAATCTTCAAGGTTTTCTAGTAACAAACCTTGGGCGTCTCGATCCAAGCGTGAGTTCACTTCCTTGGGAGAACTCCTTGATGTGGTTTATAAGATTCTTGTGTAGAATCAGATACTTATGCCTTTGGAAAAGCATCTCTATGACCCACAACCACGACCTTATTGGTGGAATGACAATGCATACTATGACTATCACCAAAATAAGGGTCACAAGACTTCTACTTATCTTCAGCTGAAACATAAGGTCCAATATTTGATTGATAGTGGTGACATTGTTATGGATGGCCATAACAAGAATTCAGACCATAAAGAATTTAAGGATCCCTTCCCTCCTCGTGAGAAGGGTGAATCTTTAAAGACTAAGAATACCAATGCTAAGGTCAATTACACATACACTAACGATGACAATGTCATTGGTATGATTGAACCTGTTGAGGTTGAGTATTGTGATGTGATTACTATTAAGGGGTGCTACGATACTCCCAAACCTAAGACTCCTTTCATCTTGCGTAGTTCCGCATCTCATTTTTCTGAATTTGAACAACCTCAAGATTGTGTGATTGTTGTTACTCAATCATGTGGAAGGATTTTTTTGAAAGGTCCCGATCCTCCTATCTCTTCTTTGAAAAAAATTATGGATAAGACTGCTATTGGCCCTGCCAACAAGAACATGAAATTAGTCCCTACATCTAGCATGACTAGTTATAGCATCTTAGATCAGCTCTAGTGAACCAACACTCAGATCACCATTTTTGAGCTATTGAAGATCTTGCCTACTCATAGGAAAATTCTAGATAAAGCCCTCACTGAGGCAAACATCCCCAAAGATCTTAATCTCGATCGGTTCCAATCTATGGTGGGTCATTTGACCTCACCTCATTATTTGTCCTTCTCAAAACAAGATGATCACTCTCTGAGCCATCCACATAATGCTCCCTTGCATATAGAAGTCATGATAGGTCCTAAGCATGTCCACCGAGTGCTCATAGACAATGGTGTTGGTCTCAATATTTGTTCTGCTAAGTTGCTTACCCAGCTAAGTTATGATGAGGATTGTATAGACTCCCACAAGAAGATTACTATCAAAGGTTATGATGAAGAGGAATGCAAATCCCAAGGTTTAGTTGTGCTACCTATTTGCATAGGACCTGTTGAGAGAGATGTCCACATGGTAGAGACTGATAGTGATTCCGATGACGCCGCTTTGGTGCATCGAATCATGTATGACAAATGGAAAGAAATACAAATGGCTGATTCCAATTCTCAAGGTGAACGATATATACCACCACATTTTCAAGAATGGTTTGAACAATACCAACTTTAGCAAGCCATTAATGCTATAAGAAATGAAGATGAGTTAGATGATACAGCCAGTGCTAATGGAATTCCCACATCAAGTACTGACTCACATGAGTATGATTTTGACTCTTTGTTTGATGCTACTTATGATAAAGATATAAACATGGTGCATACCTATGAAAGACTTCTTGAAGTAGGTGAAGGGTCTAGTGTTAGGACACATGAATTAGATGCTACCAGTGTTAACTTGTCCTCTACTTCTGACATGGGGTCTCATAGGGATTCAAATGCTCCTTTGGATGAGATCACTCTAGGTCTTGACTTTCTCATCTGTGTTTTTGATCATTATACCATGAACGCAATTGAACTAGTCAATACTTCTCTCTCACTCAAAAATCTTGAGCTGATAAACTAGAAATCCTCCTCATCAATGAAGTCCTAACATTCTAGAATGATTACGATCTAGCTTGTTACCCCCATGCTATTGAACTTGTAATGTCCTCCACCAATGAAGGGAGTGTTAGCATGACAGAGGCAGATATCAAGTATCTTAATCAAAAAATTAAAAGAAGAAAAAATAGATGTTCTGATGGTGAAAACCACATTGTGGCAGTATCAAAGCCAAAAATAGTAAAAATAAAAGACGTATATGAGGGTGAAAACCTCTCTAAGGCACCCAAGGATGAGATACTTGATACACTCCCAAGCCACTTTCAAGAGAGATCATCAGTATTGATTGAGCTACCACAACTAGTGAATTTGGGTACAGAGGTTGCTCCACAAATTATTCATCCAGCAGAGTCATTATCTACAAAAGAAAAGGAAGAGTTCACTAGCTTCTTTCAAAGCAAGAAAATAAACTTTGCATGGAATTACTCTGACATGCCTGGATTAGACCCTAATCTAATCATACACCATTTGTCCATTACACCATCAAGCCTATCAAATAGAATCTTTGAAAGATGCATCCACACATGGCACTTTTAGTCAAAGAAGAGCTAGAAAAGATTCTTAAGGCTGGTTACATAAGGACTATTGACTATGCAAAGTGGATTTCAAATATTGTTCCAATCACCAAAAATGATAAATCCATTTGTGTGTGCATAGACTTCTAGGATATAATGAAGGCATGTCTAAAGGATGACTTCCCACTACCCAATATTGACATAATAGTGGATATGACAACAGGATATGAGATGTATTCCTTGATGGATGTCTTCTCTGGCTATAATCAAATAAAAATTATGCAAGAAGATTAAGAAAAGACTTCTTTCACATGTGCTTGGGGCACCTTCTAATGGAATGTCATGCCCTTTGGGCTTAAGAATGCTGGAGCAACATATCAGAGAGTTGTCACTACTATTTTCCATGATATGATGCATAAAATAATGAAAGATTATGTGGATGACACTTTGGCCAAAATTATGTAGCAGAAAACTCATCTTATAGATTTGGGTCCCATACTTGACCGCATGGAACAATTTAGTCTCAAACTTAATCCCAAAAAATGTGCATTCGGTGTCACTTCTGGGAAACTCTTGGGTTACGTCATTTCAACCAAAGGCATACAGGTTGATCCAGAAAAAGTTCAAGCTATTATGAACATTCCTCCACCTAAAAACATCAGTCAGATGAGAGGACTACAGGGAAGGCTACAATCTATTTGGCATTTCATTTCGTAGTTGGCTGAAAGGTCACAACCGTTCACTAAAACTTTGCATAAGGGTGTGACTTATGAATGGAATGAAGAATGTGACAAGGGACTAACTCAAATTAAACAATATCTTGCTAATCCACCTCTATTGATGCCTCCTATTCATGGGAAACTACTCATACTATACACCTCAGCCATGAACACATCTTTGGGTGCTCTCCTAGCTCAAGAAGATCAGAACAACAAAGAGAGAGCCATTTATTATATTAGCAGAACATTGATTTAGTATGAAATAAACTATTCTATCATTAAAAAAGCTTGTCTAGCAGTAGTGTTTATTTCACAAAAGATGTGGTATTATATGCTCACTCACACTACAAGTCTCATTGCAAAAATTGATCCACTAAAATACTTACTGAGCAAGGCTTCCCTCACGAGTAGACTAGCAAAATGGGTTATGATACTCAATGAATTTGACATTGAGTATGTGGAAAGAAAAGCTATTAAAGGACAAGCAATAGCTGATCAATTGGTAGAAGCTCCTTTGAAAGATAACCATCCTTTTAAAATTGAATTCCCAGATGAATCTATCATGCTTCTCACACATTAGGCTTGGAGCATGTTCTTTGATGGCTCATTCACTTAGCAAGGATCAGGTGCAGGCATTCTATTTATAACACCTCAAAGATACTCATTGCCAAAAGCTTATAAAATGTTGTTTCCCTACACAAACAACATCGTTGAATATGAAGCTCTCATTAATGGTATGAAGATAGCCATTAAATGGCATGTGGATTAGCTCAAGGTCTTTGGAGACTCTCAGTTAGTCATCAACCAAGTTAATGATATCTATCAAACAAAAGATTATAAGCCAGTACCTTACAAACAAATGGTGGACGATCTCAAACAATACTTTACACACATTTCTTTCCAAAAAATTCCAAGGGTAGACAATAAAGTAGTTGATTCTATGGCCACTCTTGCCTCAATATTACAAATTCCATAAAATGGCTTTAGACACGAATTCCTGGTGGAGACATTACACTACCCTGCCTATGACATTCCTGCATCTAGGATGATCTGTTCAATCATTGGATATGATTCATCCCACTACCACCATATCTATTCCTACCTCCATGACCAAATCATTCCTAACACCTATACCCAGAATGAAAAGCGTCACCTAATTCCTAATTCTTCATAGTATGTCATCATAGCAAATGACTTGTATAAACGGGGTCTAGACGGTACCCTCCTTAGGTGTCTATAACTTGATCAATCCAAATGTGTGTTAGCTGAGGTACATGAAGGTATCTGTGGGTCTCATTTGAGTGGTCTGACATTAGCTCGTAAACTTATTAGAGCTGGTTACTACTGGCCAGATATGGAGAAAGAAGTTGTTTAATATGCCAAGGCTTGTAAACAGTGCCAATTTCATAGAAATATGATCCATGCTCTTATTAAAGAGCTTATTCCTTTCATCAATTTTTGGCCATTTCAGTAGTGGGCCTTTGATTGGTGGGTCAGATACATTCTTCTTCAATAGGACATAAGTTCATCATCACAATTATAGACTACTTTACTAAATGGGTTGAGGTAGTGCCTCTGACTATTGCTGATGGAAAGTTTGTGGCTATGTTTATACTAAACTATATCATCTATAGATATGGTGTACCCTCATCCATTATCACTAACAACGGGGGATAATTCAAGAACAAGGACCTGAAAGAGTTATGCACCAAATTCAGGATCATTCATCATTAGTCATCTATCTATTATCCCCAAGGTAATGGACAAGCAGAAGCTTCTAATAAGACAATTCTCAAAATCTTGCATAGAACAATTCATAAATCTGGTAGAGATTGGCACCTCCAGATTAATCCGACATTATGGGCCTATAGAACAAGTATTCAAAAACCAATGGGGGCCATGCCCTTTGCCTTGGTTTATGGAGTAGATGCAGTATTTCCTATTGAGGTCAAGACTCCTACATTGCGAGTCTCTGTGATGGGCCTCATCACTGATGAAGAAAATAGAATATCCCAGCTTCAAGAGCTTGAGTTACTGGATGAACGTCAGAGAGAGACATTCAATCATCTTTGATCATACTAAAAGAGAATGTCTAAAGCATACAATAAGAAAGTTAGACAAAGGAAATTTCAAGTGGGTGATCTCATCCTAAGAGAAAACCCCAAAAATCAGTAGCAACGGGTCCAGAAAGGGAAATTTGGACCAAACTAGTTTGGTTCGTATGTTATCACTATAGCATTTGGGTCTGGTGCATACCAATTGTCTACTACTAAAGGAGAAAATCTCAAAGAGCTAATCAATGCTCTGCACCTAAAGTAGTTCTACAACTGAGGCATTCTTTGTGTGCTCATGTACATACTTATTGGTCCTGAAAAAATCCAAAAAATGGTATATTGTCAAAAATCCTAAAAATTGTAAAATGTCCTAAAAAAATGACCATCTTAGTGAAAACTTGGTAAACAGGTGCTTTGATGTATCTATTATCCCAGCGAAAACCTAGCAAACAGGCTCCTTGATAATGATAAAAATAAATTGAAAATTTTGAAAAATACAAAAAAAAATAAAAATACAAAAATATGAAAATATGAAAATATGAAAAATACAAAAAATACAAAAAAAAAAAAGAATAAAAAAGTACAAAAAATTAAAAAAAGAAGAAAATGTGCCATTG
>BSBK01003641.1:0-127500 GCA_027943335.1 Chamaecyparis obtusa | reverse complement strand
AGAATTGCTAGAAGACAAAGTGAATAATGATTTGAAAATGACCCATTTGGGCCTTATATAGCTTTTTGACCTAATTTTTAAAGTGCTCCGTTTTGTGTAAAAATTGCACCCATGGCTAAATCGACTGCTTTGAATCCATTTTCAGGATCGAAATTGAAATCTGACATCTCTAGGTGGCTCAAAATTATGTTTTAAATTTTGGGATCCTTTGGGATCAGATGCTTGTGCAGTCAGCCTTCTGGCATCATTTTCTTGCCAGATTCTCATCTCCTCATCTCCTCGTCATTTTCTTGAGATCTTCATCCTTTCATCTAAAGTCAACTCTAGTCAAATTTGGTCAACTTGGTCAGTAGAACCTCCCAATTGCTCCAAATTACTTCTACAACTTCTTGAATCTAGTTTGATTGCTTCTATTTTGCAACCTCTTATTATCAATCATCCTTCTGATATGTCATCTTTCAATTTCACTCCCGAGGGGGCATGATGATTACATCATTTGAATCTTGTCAAACCCATCTCATATCAATCTAATCTAAATCAAATTCCTCATCGCTTGGGGCATCTCATCTCTAGGGGCATCTTCGTGCCTCGTATCTTGTCATCTTGTCATCTATCTTTTAGGTACCCGAGTAGTCTAACTCGAATCAAGCTTCATTTTGGAGATGGTTCTCAAAATATCATTAGGTATTGGGGAAATCTAACCCTAATTCCTAAAGTTAAGCTTTGTTCTAGAGATGGCTCTTCAAATCTCTTTTTAGACCATTATTTAGGCAATCTAACCCGAGTCTCGAAGGGCTAAGCTTCGTATTGGGGAAATCTAACGCTGATTCTAGAGATTAGTCCAAAATCTACATCTGTCATCATTTGATAAATGGGCATTAGGGAAATCTAACCCCTATTCCAGTCTCCTCTCAAGTTGTCATTATACTATTGTCTTCACAACCTAGCTTAGACTTCGGAGAACCATGCCTCATTTTGGAGGTGGTCCTACAATTCGATCTATTTTGGTGTCTTGGTATCCTAACCTTGACTTCCAAGGGTTAAGCACCATTCTAGGGATAATCTGTAAACCTCATCTGTCATATCAGACTATTCTTTGAATCAATGCCTTGCTCACACATCAATTCAAAGAGGAGCAAATGTAATACCCCAAAATTGGCACCTTATAATTTCAATCAATTTTGGTGCATTTTCTTCAATTTTACATCACTAAAGTCCTATTTTACTAGACAATTTTCTCCTTCCTACCTAACTTTATTTGACTTGGTGTCAATTGAAAAAACCCTAAATTTCATTAATCTTACACTATAATTAATTCCTAAGTATTCGACTTTATTAGCTAAATAATCCCTATGATAAATTGATTTAATTCTAAAGTCCTAAGTGCTTTAAATTAAATTAAACTCACCCCCTTTAGCTAATACACATAAAAGGAATTAATATTATTTGGTTATTTGAATGGATTATCTTATTTGCATTTAATAATTCAAATTATTTGAAGGGTCACCCATATGTGGTAATAATTCATTCTTTTAATTCAGTAATTCCTCAATATTTGTCTCAATTGGAAATGAAGAGTCGACCATTTCATTTCAAGAAACTCTTCATCCTCTCTCTCAGGTTTTTTATATTATGATCCTTCTTCCTCATTCAAAAAAGGAGGCAATGGTGAGAGTATCTAAACTATAGTGAAATTTAGTCTCAATTACTTCATATTTTCAAGCTTTCATTGCACATTAGATTAATCTTCATTTCTAGTTAGTTGCATTCTCATACTAGTGTAATTTGCTTAATGTTATTAGCTTAATTCTCATATTTCTTTCAAGTTCTTAGATTAAAATTCGCACTTCTTTCTTAGATTAATTTCATCTTCATTATTAGATTAATTGCATATTCATTTTACATTAATTCCACTTTGTTCATCTTTCAAGCTTTCAAATCCTCTGTATTAGCTTGGTCTTTTGGTTGTTGGCTCTTGTTCTGAAAATAATTAAAAAACCCCAGTTAGTTAGGAGGCAACAGGTTGAATAGATAGAATATTATGAATTCAGTAATTCATACTCACCTTCATGATTTGATGATTGAGAAATGACTATGTTGTGTCTATGGCTAGATTAGAGGTCCACATTCAGCTATAAACAAGACCACAAGTTGACAAAAAATAAAAAATGGGCCCCAAATCACTTTTTTTTTTCCTGCAACTCATGAAAAAAGTCTGAAATCCCATGCTTCTTTGGTCTATGGGGACAGGGAATATATTGGTCAAAGTTATATACCAGGGAATAATCGGGTACCCGATTTTATCGGGTACATGAAAAAATGGTGAGTAAATGAAAAAATTGAACTTTTATAAATAAAAAGAGGTATATAATATATATATAATGTATATTATATATACTAATGTATTACATACCAATGTATATAATATATTATATATATACTAATGTATTATATAATAATGTATATAATATATTTACTAATATATATAATACATATTATATATATAATGTATTTGAAAAAATACCTACACAATTGATTTGATGACAGACAATTTCAGCCCAAGTCCTCTTGAAACTATCCAACATAGGATTTTTCTACAGACTCCTTGTAATTTCAGCAGTCTGACTATACTAAATAAGTAGATGTCATCGTCTATTCTAAAAACTAACCATGGCATAAAAATTGATATAAGAACATTTGACCCCTAGGAAGTCCCCATAACCCCTTTTGACACATTTGAATGCTAAAGTGTGTCCAAAGGGGTCGTAGGACCCCTTATGAAACACTTGAGGGTTTCAATGTGTCAAAAGGGATCATGAGGAATTCCTAGGGGTCATAACATGTGATAAGGCATACTAGGACTACTAAGAAGTCCTCATGACCCCCTTTGACACATTTTAATGCTCAAGTGTGTCTGAAGGAGTTGTAGGACCCCTTAGGACACACTTGAGGGTTCCAATGTGTCCATAGGGGTCATGAGGACTTCCTAGGGATCCTAACGCATGATAAGGCATACTAGGACCCTTAGGAAATCCTCATGACTCCTTTTGACACATTTGAACACTCAAGTGTGTCTAAAGAGGTCGTAGGACCCCTTAGGACACACTTGATAGTTCCAATGTGTCAATAGGGCTCATGAGGAATTCCTAGGGGTCCTAACGCATGATAAGGCATACTAGGACCCCTAGGAAGTCCCCATGACCCCTTTTGACACATTTGAACCCTCAAGTGTGTCCGAAGGGGTTGTATAAGAAGTCCTCATAACCGATTTTGACACATTTGAATGCTCAAGTGTGTTTGAAAGGGTTGTAGGACCCCTTCGAACAAACTTGAGGGTTCCAATGTGTTGCAAGGGGTTATGGGGACTTCCTAAGGGTCCTAATGTGTGATAAGGCATACTAGGACCCCTAGGAAGTCCCCATGACCCCTTTTGACATATTTGAATGCTCAAGTGATTTTATAGGGGTCATAGGACCCATTTGGACACACTTTAAGGTTTCAATGTGTCCATAGGGGTCATGGGGACTTCCTAGGGGTCCGAACGCGTGATAAGGTATACTAGGACCCCTAGGAAGTCCCCATGACCCCTTTTGACACATTTGAATTCTCAAGTGTGTCTGAAGGGGTCATAGGACACCTTGGGAAACACTTGAGGGTTCTAATGTGTCCATAGGGATCATGGGGAGTTCCTAGGGGTCCCAACGCATGATTCGGCATACTACAACCCCTAGGAAGTCAGCATCACCCTTTTTGACACATTTCAATACTCAAGTGAGTTCAAAGGGGTCATAGGACCCATTTGGACACACTTGAGGGTTCCAATGTGTCCATAGGGGTCATGGGGACTTCCTACGGGTCCTAAAATGTGACAAGGTGTACTAGGACCCTTAAGAAGTCCCCATGAACCCTTTTGACACATTTGAGCACTCAAGTGTGTCTGAAGGGGTCGTAGGACCCCATGGGAAACACTTGAGGGTCCCCATGTGTCCATAGGGGTCATGGGGACTTCCTAAGGGTACTAATGCATGATAAGGTGTACTAGGACTCCTAGAAAATCCCCATGACCCCTTTTGACACATTGGAATGCTCAAGTGTGTTCGAAGGGGTCGTAGGACCCCTTAGGAAACACTTGAGGGTTTGAATGTGTCCATAGGGGCCATGAGGACTTCCTAGGGGTCCTAACATGTGATAAGGCATACTAGGACCCCTAGGAAGTCCTCATGACCCCTTACGCCACTCTTGAGGGTTCCAATGTGTCAAAAATGGTCATGGGGACTTCCTATGGGTCCTAACACATGATCACACATACTAGGACCCCCCAAAAGTCACCTTGACCCCTTTTGACACATTTGAAAGCTCAAGTGTGTCTGAAGGGGTCATAGGACCCATTACGACACACTTAAGGTTTCCAATGTGTCAAAAGGGGTCATGGGGAGTTCGTAGGGGTCCTAACACATGATAACACATACTAGGATCCCTAAGAAGTCCTCATGACCCCTTTTGACACATTTGAATGCTCAAGTGTGTCCGAAAAGTGTCATACGACCCCTTAAGACACACTTGAGGGTTCCAATGTGTTGAAAGGGGTCATATGGACTTCCTAAGGGTCCTAATGCGTGATAAGACATACTAGGGCTCCTAGGAAGTCCTCATGACCCTTTTTCACATATTTGAATCCTCAAGTGTGTCCAAAGGGGTTGTACGACCCCTTAGGACACACTTGAGCATTCCAATGTGTCCAAAGGGGTCAATGGAACTTCCTAGTGGTCCTAACATGTGATAAGGCATAATAGGAACCCTAGGAAGTCCCCATGAACTCTTTCAACACATTTGAATGTACAAGTGTGTCCGATGGGCTCGTAGGACCCTTTGGAAAACACTTGAGGGTTCAAATGTGTTGAAAGGGGTCATGGGGACTTCCCAGGGGTCCTAACGCATGATAAGGCATACTAGGACCCCTAGGAAGTCCACATGACCCCTTTTGACACATTTGAATGCTCAAGTGTGTCTGAAGGGGTCATAGGACCCCTTATGACACCCCTTAGGACACACTTGAGCATTCAAATGTGTGAAAAGGATTCATGCAGACTTCCTAGGGGTCCTAAGGCATGATAAGTCATACTAGGACCCCTAGGAAGTCCTCATGAACCCTTTTGACACATTTTAATGCTCAAGTGTGTTTGAAGGGTTCGTAGGACCCCTTAGGAAACACTTGAGTGTTCTAATCTGTTGAAAGGGGTCATGGGGACTTCCTACGGGATGTAATGCATGATAAGGCATAATAGGACTGCTAGGAAGTCCCCATGACCCCTTTTGACACATTTGAACACTCAAGTGTGTCTAAAGGGGTTTTACAACCCCTTAAGACACACTTGAGGGCTCCAATGTGTCGAAAGGGGTCATGGGGACTTCCTAGGGGTCCTAACACATGATAAGGCATACTAGGACCCCTAGGAAGTCCACATGATCCCTTTTGACACATTTGAATGCTCAAGTGTGTCTAAAGGGGACATTGGTCTCCTTAGGACACACTTGAGCATTCATATGTGTCGAAAGGGGTCATGGAGACTTTCTAGGAGTCTTAACACATGATACAGACCCCTAACACCTAATACAGTGTAATAGGACCCCTAGGAAGTCCCCATGACCCCTTTTGACACATTTGAACACTCAAGTGTGTCTGAAGGGGTCGTAGGACCCCTTACGACACACTTGAGGGTTCCAATGTGTTGAAAGGGGTCATGGGGACTTCCTAGGGGTCATAACATTTGATAAGGTGTACTAGGACCCCTACGAAGTCCTGACGACACTTTTTGACACATTTCAATGCTCAAGTGTGTCTGAATGTGTCATACGACCCCTTAAGACACACTTGAGAGATCCAATGTGTGGAAAGGGGTCATGGGGACTTCCTAGGCCTCCTAATGCATGATAGGCATACTAGGACCCATAGGAAGTCCTGATGACCCCTTTTGACACATTTGAATGCTCAAGTGTGTCCGAAGAGGTCATAGGACCCATTAGGACACACGTGAGCATTTCAATGGGTCCAAAGGGGTTCTGGGGACTTCCTAGGGGTCCTAATGCATGATAAGGCATGCTAGGACCCCTAGAAGGTCCCCATGACCCCTTTTGACACATTTGAATGCTCAAGTGTGTCCGAAGGGGTCTTAGGACCCTTGGGACATATTTGAGGGTTCCAATGTGTCGAAAGGGGTCAAGGGGACCTCCTAGGGGTCCTAACATGTGATGAGGCTTACTAGGACTCCTAAGAAGTCTCCATGACCCCTTTTGATACATTTGATCACTCAAATATGTCTGAAGGGGTTGTAGAATTCCTTAGGACACACTTAAGCATTTAAATGTGTCAAAATGGGTCATGAGGAATTCCTAGAGGGCATAAAATGTAATAAGGAATATTAGGACTCCTACGAAGTCCTCATGACCCCTTTTGACACATTTGAACACTCAAGTGTGTCTAAAGGAGTCATAAGACCCCTTAAGACACACTTTAGGGTTCCAATGTGTCGAAAGGTGTCATGAAGACTTCATAGGTGTCCTAACACATGACAAGGCATAATAGGACCCCTAGGAAGTCCTCATAACCCCTTTTGACACATTTGAATTCTCAAGTGTGTCAAAAGGGGTAATGCAAACTTCCTATAGGTCATAACACATGATAAGATGTACTAGGACCCCTAAGAAGTCCTAATGACCCCTTTTGAAACATTTGAATGCTCAGGTGTGTTCGAAGGAGTCCTGGGACCTCTTAAGACACACTTGATGGTTCCAATGTTTCAAAAGGGGTCATGAGGACTTCCTAGGGGTCCTAACACATGATAAGGCATATTAGGACCCCTAGGAAGTCTCCATGACCCCTTTTGACACATTTGAATGCTCAAGTGTGTCTAAAGGGGTCATAGGAATGCTTATGACACAATTGAGGGTTTTAATGTGTTGAAAGGGGTCATGGGGACTTCCTAGGGTTCCTAACACATGATAAGGCATACTATGACCCCTAGGAAGTCCCCATGACTCCTTTTAATTCTCAAGTGTGTCTGAAGAGGTCGTAGGACTCCTTACGACACACTTGAGCCTTCAAATGTGTCAAAATGGGTCATAAGGACTTCCTAGGGGTCCTAACACCTGATAAGGTAAACTAGGACCCCTAGGAAGTCCTCATGACCCCTTTCAACACATTTGAACACTCAAGTGTGTTTGAAGGGGTCGTAGGACCCCTTAACACACACTTGTGGGTTTCAATGTGTCGAAAGGGGTCATAGGGACTTCCTAGGTGTCCTAACGCATGATAAGGCATACTAGGACCCCTAGGAAGTCCTCATGACCCCTTTTGACACATTTCAATGCTCAAGTGTGTCCAAAGGGGTCATAGGACCCCTTAGGACACACTTGAGCATTCCAATGTGTCAAAATGTCATGCCCCTCAAGGGAACCGGGGAAGAGAACAAAGATTCTCTTTGTTAAAGAAAACCTAAGTAATAATTTATGAAAAATTTGGAACTTTAAAAAGAATTATGTAATCAAAACTTAAACTTAGATTCCTCCCAAGGTTCCCTTTTCATTTAAATGCATGATTCATTCAAATCCATTAAGTGAACTAACAACAAAATTTAATTCTCAAAGCAAACTGCATCATATCTTTAAGAAATACAAAATATTTTCATTTCTACTTTCCATTTAAAAATCATCTATATTCCTAAGTATCCTTTATGAACAATGTAACTTATAAAATTTATCCAACTCATTTGATACATTAAAAATATACTACATTAGGTTTTTCAATAGCTTCACTTAAACAACAATAATGAAAGCATGTTACATAATTTGGAATGTTACAAAAATCCTTTTCTTTTCCAACATACACCTTAAACATAGAGTTCGCATTTCCCTTTTCCTTCCTTCCTAAGTCTACCCATTCCAATTACATCATTTTGAAATACATTATTGATTACATTGCATTCAACTCCTCATAAGAGGTAACAAAATTTTGCATCACGAAATATAATCACAAGGTCTTCATTCTTCATAACTGGTACATAAGCATGCATGAATCTTCAAGCACTGTATCTGCAAAAGATACCTCGATAAAAATGTTTACCACCCAACCATGTGGATACCTATAAGGCCCACTCCCCCATGCTAGGAGATAAACACGAAGGTCCACAAAGAAGGAATAGCTAGGCCAAACCTAGGGTTGGGTAATCTTTCCCAAAAAAGCAGATGAAAAGAGAGTCAAAGTATAGATCTTTCCCAAAAGATTCTAAGGCTTGGGTAGAAACTCTAAGCAAAAACCTAAGTGTGTGTCATCGCATAGCCCTCACTCCTTGGGTTGTCCTGGTACTAGCCACTTCGGGCCCCGGCCCCCAAGTAGGCACATGCGGGATCGAATGCCTTTCGTACAGACAAGTGCCATTCGATCGTACCTACGCATAGGTACCTTCTCCCACTCCCATCCATAGCCTTTAATAGCACTAATGGCATGGGCGAGGCACATTTAATCTTTTTAATGTTTTAACCCATTCCCATCAGTTTAATTAAATTTTCACTTGTTAAATAACTCTTCAGTCGGTTATCCTAGTTCTAGCCACTTTAGGGACCCGACCCCACACTGAGAGCCACTCACTAGGTGTTGTTAGGTTTTCTACCCTCAACCCATACATCACAATTACATAATACACATAGTAGAAGCACATTGTAAACACATTTGAAAACTACTACAAAGAATTGGAAATAATAGGGTAGTTATGTATGTTTAGAGAAATTAAGTACGTTTAAGAATGTTTAAAATGTCTTGACTCTAAACCCTAAACTGCTCCTTACAAACATTCTATCTCAATAAAGGCATCTAAATGTACCGAAAATAATCTCCACTAAACAAGGAATGGACAATCTTCAGGTTTATACAAAATTTCTTTCTAAACTTAAAACCTGGCTAATCCTGAAAATTGACTAAGTCTGATTTAATTAAAAATCTAAAATTTAAAAGTTACAACTTAACTCCTAGGAACCTGAAACCTATTCCAATGGATTCAAAGGGTACCTAATCCCTTTATACAAGTATAACTTAAAGGATAAGAATAAGAAATTAAAGTACGTAAACTTATACTTAAATGTTATAATTGTATAAAGTCTGAATCCTATTTTCCTCAGTTTATACTGGACTGGTCGGTTGACACAGTATTGCTGGGTTGACACACTACCGACCTGGCCTGGTTAACACTAAACCGACCGGACTTGGTTAGCACAATACCGACCTAGCTCGGTTAACACACTACCGACCTAGCTCGGTTGACACATTGCCGACCTAACTCGGTTGACACATTACCGACCTAACTCGGTTGACACATTACCGACCTAACTCGGTTAACACATTACCAACCTAACTCAGTTGACACATTACCGACCTAACTCAGTTGACACATTACCAACCTAACTCGGTTAACACATTACCGACCTAACTCGGTTGACACATTACCGACCTAACTCGGTTAACACATTACCGACCTAACTCGGTTGACACACTGAGCTGACTGGAACTGCAGAGAACGACTATCAACTTTGCCTTGCGGGTAAAACTGGGTGTTATGGGGACTAAGGTTGCCTAATATGAGCACGACCCATTTGAGATATCCCAGTTTCCCTTCAGAAATGGCCCTTCAATCCTCCCTATCTATCTAAAAAATATATTCTAGATCTGGGAAAAGAAAGGTGGCACATAAATAGACATGAAACAGTAAGGTTGCAACAAAAGTTCTAAGATTTGGAAGCATTCATAATACATCCAGTGACAGTAAAATACACTACCCTACCAGATCAAAACCACTTCTACCCTCCCAGGGAGGTTTCACCACAGTGAACATACAAACATTCATAAAATAACTTTCCACAAACACATTTCAAATACATAGAAAATAAAACATATATATATATATATATATATATATATATATATATATATATATATATATATATATATATATATATATATATATATATATATATATATATATATATATATATATAGTTTTCGATTCTAAACAAAAAGGTAAACAATCATAATCTCATCGAGTAATAGATCATTCATATACACAAGATAATAATACTACAGTAATGCATATATATATATTTTGCAACCATAGCACAATATACAGAAACTTTTCCAGAAATCTAGATTTTACATTCATTCTACAAAACAAATCTACTTCTCAAGATGGATTCCAACCTGGAGTCCTGCGAAGACTAGTTGGAGAAGAAGGAAGATCAAACCCTCTCCAATGTTTCCAACACTCCATTGAATCCCTTTGCTTGCAATCTTCCAGCCTCTACCCGTAACAATCCAAATGCCAAACTCACAAGATAAATTTCCTACAACAATAATAATAATCCTCTTCTCCCAATCAACTCTTCTCCCAACTCCCTTTACATAGGAAATCTTTCCTGTAAATAGGATGGAGGAGGAGGTTGCATGGGTAATCCAACCGGTGCAACCATCTCAACTATCCATCCGTTAATGAGATGGTTTTTTTTTTTAAACTCATTCCCGAAAAGGGATAAATAGACTATAATCTAAGTCCCTAAATTTAAGGATATTAAAATAAATATTATAATCTTAAAACAATTTATTAAATTATTTAACTATGGTAATAGGATAATCCTGTTTACCATACCGCTAATTGATCTAATTATTTATTAATATAATAAATGATTACATGGTAATAATTATATATAAATATATGTATGCATATGCATATGTGTGCACCCATATGCCTATGTGTACATATATTATTATTATTATAAATATTATTACAAGCATAATATTATTATTATAAAACATATTATTATTATTTTATTGCTATAGACTCTTTGTCGTTATTAGTATTATAAAATAATACCATAAATAAGGTACATTATTATTAATGTTAAACGTTAGAATAACATTATTATAAACTATATTGTTTATTCATACCTTAATCCCCATTCTAAAATATATATGCATATATTAATTAGCCACCAACATAGGTTAGAATTTTACCACTATTATTTAAAACCTTTTATTATTAATATTTCCTTAGACATTAAAATACCATAAAATTAATCCTTATCATGGGTATTAAAACCACATGATTTAATTGCACTCAAAATCGCTCCTAATGAGATATGCTACTAAATCATACCCTCAAATGAACAATAATCTACATCCATGATCTACTAACAGAATTGAACATATCACGAAGGCAAGAACTAGCTACAAGATCCACAATTCCATCAACTACAAAACCACATAAGACATTTACACAAGGGACTGACTCGACACTTCCCACCTAAGGATAAAAGGATCAAAGGTGAAGTTTCTTCCTATGGACCTGGTGATACCTCCGTGACAACAACAACGATCGAGGATTTTGAGGGATCGCTCAGACCTGTGAAGCCAGGTGGAGATGACACCCGGTACCTGCAATCCTACATCACGAAGAAGAGATACATATATATACATATGGAGATACAAATCAGATATATGCAAGCAGATGACTAGGATCGATACATCGTGTGGACCTCAACTAAGTGAGTAACTACGACTTCATCCTGGAGTCATGAAAAACACATCAGACACATCCATGAAACATAAAACATCATGATAGTGGTTAGATTCAAATAATTGGGTTAGATCCATATAAAAATAGATAATTTTCTAATCTCATAGACATGTAATTACTAACCATAAATGAGCATATTCATCATGTCATCATCCACAAAACATAAATGTAAATGTATAGTCTTGACCATAAAATGTCCAAATCAGAAAAGTCTAAGTATCACCATAGGAGAGGTATTGCACGAAAGGGGTCATGGGGACTTCCTAAGGGTCCTAACATGTGATAAGGCATACTAGAACCCCTAGGAAGTCCCCATGACCACTTTTTACACATTCAAATGATCAAGTGTGTTTGAAGGGGTCGTAGGACCCCTTGGGACACACTTGATGGATCCAAAGTGTCAAAAGGGGTCATGAGGACTTTCTAGGGGTCCTAACGCATGATAAGGCATACTAGGACCCCTAGATAGTCCCCATGACCCCTTTTGACACATTTGAATGCTCAAGTGTGTTCAAAGGGGTTGTAGGACCCCTTATGACACACATGAGGCTTCTAATGTGTCTAAAGGGTTCATGGGGACTTCCTAGGGGTTGTAACATGTGATAAGACATACTAGGAACCCTAGTAAGTCCTCATGATCCCTTTTGAGACATTTTAATGCTCAAGCATGTCTAAAGGGGTCCTAGGACCCCGTAAGAAACACTCAAGCATTCCAATGTGTTGAAAGGGGTCATGAGGATGTCTTATGGGTCCTAACACATGATAACGTGTACTAGAACCCCTAGGACATCCCCATGACCCCTTTTGACACATATGAATTCTCAAGTGTGTTCGAAGGAGTTGTAGGACCCCTTACGACACACTTAATGATTCCAATATGTGGAAAGGGGTCATGGGGACCTCCTAGGGGTCCTAACACATGATAAGGCATACTAGGACCTATAGGAAGTCCCCATGACCCCTTTGTATAAATTTGATTACTCAAGTGTGTCTGAAGGGGTCATAGGACCCGTTACGACACACTCGAGGGTTCTAATGTGTCGAAAGGGGTCATGGGGACTTCCTAGGGAACAGAACATCTGTTAAGGCATACTAGGACCCCTAAGAAGTCATCATGACCCCTTTTGACATAATTGAATGCTCAAGTGTGTTTGAAAGGGTCGTACGACCTATTAAGGTACACTTGAGGGTTCCAATGTGTTGAAAGGGGTGATGGGGACTTCCTAGGGGTCCTAACACATGATAAGGCATACTAGGATCCCTAGGAAGTCCTTATGACCCCTTTTGACACATTTTAATGCTCAAGTGTATCTGAAGGGGTCGTAGGACCCCTTAGGACACACTTGAGTATTCTAATGTGTCCAAAGGGGTCATGGGGACTTCCTAAGGGTCCTAACATGTGATAAGGCATACTAGAACCCCTAAGAAGTCTCCATGACCCCTTTTGACACATTTGAATGCACATGTGTGTCCAAAGGGGTCGTAGGACCCCTTCAGACATAGTTGAGGTTTCCAATGTGTCGAAAGATGTCATACGCACTTCCAAGGGGTTGTAACATGTGATAAGGTGTACTGGGACCCCTAAGAAATCCTCATGACCACTTTTGACACATTTGATCACTCAAGTGTGTCCGAAGGGGTTGTAGGACCCCTTAAGACACACTTGAGCATTCAAATGTGTCAAAAGAGGTCATAAGGAATTGCTAGGGGTCCTAATGTGTGATAAGGCATACTAGGACCTCTAGGAAGTGCTCATTACCCTTTTCGACACATTTGAATGCTCAAGTTTATCCGAAGGTGTCATAGGACCCTTTAGAACACACTTGAGCATTCCAATGTCTCAAAAGGGGTCATGGGGACTTTCTATGGATTCTAACATGTGATATAGCATACTAGGACCCCTAGGAAGCCCCATGGCCCCTTTTGACACATTTGAACACTCAAGTGTGTCTGAAGGGGTCGTAGGACCCCTTACTACACATTTGAGGGTTCCAATCTATCAAAAGGAGTCATGGGGACTTCCTAGGGGTTGTAATGTGTGATAAGGCATACTAGGATACCTAGGAAGTCCTGATGACCCCTTTGACACATTGTAACGCTCAAGTGTGTCCAAAGGATTTGTAGGACCCCTTAAGATACACTTGATTTGTCCTAACATGTGATAAGATGTACTAGGACCCCTAGGAAGTTCTCATGACCCCTTTTGACACATTGGAATGCTCAAGTGTGTCTGAAGGGGTCATAGGACCCCTTAGGACAGACTTGAGCATTCCAATGTGTCCAAAGGGTTCATGGGGACTTCCTAGGGGTCCTAATGCATGATCAGGTGTACTAGGACCCCTAGGAAGTCCCCATGACCCCTTTTGACACATTTGAATAGTCAAGTATGTGTGAAGGGGTTGTAGGACTCCTTAGGAAACACTTGAGCATTCAAATATGTCAAAAGGGGTCATGAGGACTTCCTAGGGGTCCTCACATGTGATAAGCCATACTAGGACCCGTAGGAAGTCCTCATGACCCCTTTTGAAACATTTAAACACTCAAGTATATCTGAAGGAGTCGTAGGACCCCTAAAGACACAGTTAAGGGTTCTAATGTGTCAAAAGGGGTCATGGGGACTTTCTAGGTGTCCTAATGCATGATAAGGTGTACTAGGACCCCTATGAAGTCATCATGACCCATTTTGACAAATTTGAACACTAAAGTGTGTTTGAAGGGGTTGTAGGACCCCTAAGGACAAACTTGAGCATTCTAATGTGTCAAAAGGGGTCATGGTGACTTTCTAGGGGTCCTAACATGTGATAAGGCATACTAGGACCCCTAGGAAGTCCCCATGACACCTTTTGACAAATTTGAACATTCAAAGGTGTCCAAAGGGGTTGTTGGACCCCTTACGACACACTTGATGGTTTCAATGTGTAGTAAGTGGTCATGGGGACTTCCTAGGGGTCCTAACGCATGATAAGACATACTATGACCCCTAGGAAGTCTCGATGACCCTTTTTGACACATTCGAATGCTCAAGTGTGTCTGAAGCGGTTATAGGACCCCTTACAACACAATTGAGTGTTCCAATGTTTTGAAAGGGTCATGGGGACTTCCTAGGGGTCCTAACACATGATAAGATATACTAGGACCCCTAGGAAGTGCTCATAACCAGTTTTGACACATTTGAATGCTCAAGTGTGTCTGAAAGGGTCATACGACCCCTTAACACACACTTGAGGGTTTCAATGTGTTGAAAGAGGTCATAGGGACTTCCTAGGTGTCCTCACACATGATAAGGTGTACTAGGACCCCTAAGAAGTCCTCATGATCACTTTTGACACATTTCAATGCTCAAGTGTGACTGAAGGAGTCGTAGGACCCCTTAGGACACACTTGAGCTTTAAAATGTGTCCAAAGGGCTCATGGGGACTTCATAAGGGTCCTAACACGTGATAAGGCATACTAGGACCCCTAGGAAGTCTCGATGACCCCTTTTGACACATTTGAATGCTCAAGTGTGTTCGAAGGGGTCGTCAGACCCCTTGGGCCACACTTGAGGGTTCCAATGTGTCGAAAGGGGTCATGAGAACTTTCTAGGGGTCCTAACATGTGATAAGGCATACTTGGACCCCTATGAAGTCCCCATGACCCCTTTTGACACATTTTAATGCTCAAGTGTTTTTGAAGGGGTCTTAGGACCCCTTACAATATAGTTGAGGGTTCTTATGTATCTAAAGGGTTCATGGGGACTTCCTAGGGGTTGTAACATGTGACAAGTCATACTAGGACCCCTAGGAAGTCCTCATGACCCCTTTTAAGACATTTCAATGCTCAAGCATGTTCAAATAGGTCCTAGGACCCTATAAGACACACTTGAGGGTTCCAATGTGTCAAAAGGGGTCATGAGGACTTCCTAAGGGTCCTAATGAGTGATAAGGCATACTAGGACCCCTAGGAAGTCCATGTGACCCCTTTTGATGAATTTAAATTCTCAAGTGTGTCCAAAGGGGTCGTAGGATCCCTTATGACACACTTGAGGGTTCCAATGTGTTGAAAGGGGTCATGGGGACTTCCTAGGGGTCACAACATCTGATAAGGCATACTAGGACCCCTACGAAGTCCCAATGACCCGTTTTGACACATTGGAACCCTCAAGTGGGTCATAAGGGGTGATAGGACCCCTTATGACCCACTTGAGGGTTTCAATGTGTCGAAAGGGGTCATGGGGACTTCTTAGGGGTCTTGAGAAGTGATAAGGCATAATATAACCCCTAGGAAGTCCTCATGATTCCTTTTGACATATTTGAATGCTCAAATCTATTCAAAAGGGTCTAGCGACCCCTTCAGGATTACTTGAGGTTTCCAATGTGTCAAAAGGGGTCATGGGGACCTCCGAGGGGTCCTAACACATGATAAGGCATACTAGGAGCCCTACAAAGTCCTTATGACCTCTTTTGACACATTTGAATGCTCAAGTGTGTCTGAACGGGTTGTAGGACCCATTAGGACACACTTGAGCATTCTAAATTGTCCAAAGGGGTCATAGGGACTTCCAAGGGGTCCTAACATGTGATAAGGAATACTACAACCCCTAAGAAGTCCCCATGACCCCTTTTGATGCATTTGAATGAACAAGTGTGTTCGAATTTGTCGTAGGACCCCTTGGGAGATAGTTGAGCATTCAAATGTGTCGAAAGGGGTCATAGGGACTTCCTAGGGGTCCTAATGCTTGATAAGGTGTATTGGACCCCTAGCAAGTCCTTGTGACCACTTTTAATACATTTGAATGCTCAAGTGTGTCTAAAGGGGTTGTAGGACCCCTTAGGACACACTTGAGCATTCAAATGTGTCAAAAGGGGTCATGAGGACTTCCTAGGGGTCCTAATGTGTGATAAGGCATACTAGGACCCCTAAGAAGTCCTCATGACCCCCTTTGAAACATTTGAACACTCAAGTGTGTTTTAAGGGGTCATAGGACCCCTTAGGACACACTTGAGGGTTCTAATGTGTCGAAATGGATCATGGGGACTTCCTAGGGTTCGTAAGGCATGATAAGGCATACTAGGACCCCTACAAAGTCCTTGTGACCCCTTTTGACACATTTGAACACTCAAGTGTGTCCGAAGGGGCCGTAGCACCTTTTAGGACACACTTGAGCATTTCAATGTGTTGAAAGGGGTCGTGGGGACCTTTTAGGCATCCCAACACATGATACAACATACTAGGGCCCCTAGGAAGTCCCCATGACCCCTTTTGACATATTTGAACACTCAAGTGTGTTTGCAGGGGTTGTAGGACCACTTATAACACATTTGAGGGTTCCAATGTGTCGAAAGGGGTCATGAAGACTTCTTAGGGGTCATAATGTGTGATAAGGCATACTAGGACCTCTAGGAAGTCCTGATGACCCCTTTTGACACATTTGAATGCTCAAGTGTGTCTGAAGGGGTCATAGGACTCCTTAAGACACACTTGAGGGTTCCAATGTGTGGAAAGGTGTCATGGAGGCTTCCTAGGGATCCTAACACATGATAAGGCATACTAGGACCCCTAGGAAGTCCTCATGACCCCTTTTGACATATTTGAACAATAAAGTGTGTCTGAAGGGGTCATAGGACCCCTTAGGACACACTTGAGCATTCCAATGTGTCCAAAGGGTTCATGGGGATTTCCTAGAGGTCTTAACACATGATAAGGTGTACTAGGACCCCTAGGAAGTCCCCATGACCCCTTTTGACACATTTGAATGCTCAAGTGTGTCCGGAGGGGTTGTAGGACTCCTTAGGAAACTCTTGAGTGTTCAAATATGTCAAAAGTGGTCATGAAGACTTGCTAGGGGTCCTAACACGTGATAAGTCATACTAAGACCTGTAGGAAGTTCTTGTGACCCCTTTTGACACATTTGAACACTCAAGTGTGTCCGAAGGAGTCATAAGACCCCTTAAGACACACTTGAGGGTTCCAATGTGTTGAAAGTGGTCATGGAAACTTTTTACATGTCTTGACACATGATAAGGCAGAGTAGGAACCTAGGGAGTCCTCATGACCTATTTTGACACACTTGAATGCTCAAGTGTGTCCAAAGGGGTTGTAGGACCCCTTAGGACACACTTGAGCATTCCAATGTGTCAAAAGGGGTCATGGGGACTTCCTAGGGGTCCTAACATGTCATAAGGTGTACTAGGACCCCTAGGAAGTCCGCATGACCCCTTTTGACACATTTGAATGCTCAAGTGTTTCTAAATGGGTTGTTGGGCCCCTTGGGACACACTTGAGGGTTCCAATGTGTTGAAAGGGGTCATGAGGAATTTCTAGGGGTCCTAACGCATGATAGGGCATACTAGGACACCTAGGAAGTCCCCATGACCCCTTTTGAAATATTTGAATGCTCAAGTGTGTTTGAAGGGGTCATAGGACCCCTTAGGACACACTTGAGGGTTCCAATCTATTGAAAGAGGTCATGGGGACTTCCTAGAGGTTGTAACATGTGATAAGGAATACTAGGACCCCTAGGAAGTCCTTATGACCCCTTTTGATATATTTGAACACTCAAGTGTTTCCAAAGGGGTCATAGTATCCCTTAAGACACACTTGAGGGTTCCAATGTGTCAAAAGGGGTCATGGGGACTTCCTAGGGGTCCTAACACATGATAAGGCATACTAGGACCTCTAGGAAGTCCTTAGGACCCCTTTTAACACATTTGAATGGTCAATTGTGTTCGAAGGGGTCGTAGGACCCCTTAGGACACACTTGAGCATTCCAATGTGTCGAAAGGGGTCATGGGGACTTTCTAGGGGTCCTAAAAAGTGATAAAGCATACTAGGACCCCTAAGATGTCCCCATGACCCTTTTTTACACATTTTAATGCTCAAGTGTGTTCAAAGGGGTTGTACGACCCTGTACAACACACTTGAGAGTTCCATTGTGTCAAAAGGGATCATGGGGGACTTCCTAGGGGTCCTAATGCATGATAAGGCATACGAAGACCTGTAGGAAGTCCTCATGATACCTTTGACACATTTGAATGCTCAAGTGTGTCCAAAGGGGTCATAGGACCCCGTAAGACACACTTAAGGGTTCCAATGTGTCAAAAGGGGTCATGAGGATTTTGTAGGGTTACTAATGGATGATAAGGCATACTAGGACCCCTAAGAAGTCCTTATGACCCCTTTTGAAACATTTGAACACTCAAGTGTGTCCAAAGGGGTCGTAGGATCCCTTAGGACACACTTGAGCATTCCAATGTGTCCAAAGGGGTCATGGGGACTTTCTAGGGGTCATAACGAGTGATAAGGCATACTAGGACCCCTAGGAAGTCCCCATGACCCCTTTTGACACATTTGAATGCTCAAGTGTGTCCTAAGGGGTCGTAGGACCCCTTGGGACACTTTGGAGGGTTCCAAGTGTGAACTATTCTGCAAAGCCTCCATTTCTACATAGCTAGGCTTTACGACACTTGTAAAAGGCACAACTATGCCCCTGTAGGGACTCATGCTCATGCTCAGAATCATATTATTTTCATGCATTCTCTAACATTTAATACAAAGATTTAGGTCGGCCACCTTTAAAGACCTAAAATAAATAAAAAATAAAATTTAGGCCAAAAATACATACCGCATTTCTATATGTAGTACCTTCAGCTTCAACAAGCCAGCTGACTTCCTCTGCTAAGACACACAGAACTTCATTAATGTCTGATCTAGGAGGAAGATTATAATTTCCATATTTCCGCAAGCCCTGACATATTTTTGTCATTATTTCTCTCTACCTCTGCTCTCTCAATTTAGTCCTCTCCCTCTCTGTTGCACTCAACTTAGCCATCCTTACCTACTCTTTAACAGAGATTCTCCAAAATTTGTATACAAAGGCATCCTACAGGAAAAAATGAAAGTTTCCTAGAGAATATCCACAATTCATATAAAAAAGCATCATACAAGAAAAATGACAAAAAATTAATAGCTAAAAGGTAAAATTTATCATTAACACTAGCAGTACCAAGGTCATACCCGCTGTCAAATCTTGGCCTGTGACATGCAAAATGAGAAAATAAAGTAAAATGAAAGGGAAGTATGGATCAAATAGCGAAGGTGCATAAAATCATATCAATATCATAATAAATGCAGAAAATACTATTAGATACAAAATATTTGCATATTAATGGGAAAGAGTGGGAAGAGCTTCTTGGACCCATGATAGAATTTATAGATAAGGAGGAAGATCTAGGAAGGGAAAAGTGGCAAAGGAAAGAAGTAAGATATGCATGTGAGCCTATGTCAGATGATGATGATGAGTACTCACCATCTTCTAGTAGCTCAAGTAGTGACATAATCTCTTCAGTGCACATGTACACTGACACAAAAAATTCAGATAGAGAAGTAACAAGTGCTGTGGAAAATATCTCCTACTTATCAATTGATGAGCTTAAGGGGCTTTCTAATGGTTCATAAGGCACAACACTTGGTGAAGGTTTTGTAAATGAGGATGCAAGTAGAGTGGGTTTAGCCATGGAGGAAACTCCATTGTTAAGCACACTTGAGTTGGAGTAATACTAGGATGGGTGACCTCCTAGGGAGTCTCGATGCTTCACCTCTATGAGCATCACCTATATCCAATGAGTGCTAAGTGTTCCATTCATTCTCATGAGAGATGGGTTCGTGTGAAATACTACTCATGAATTATGGGTCAATGAGTTTAACTCAAAAAAACTACATAGTTGAATCCTGATAGCAATATCACAAGTGTTGTGGAATTATCCATAGAGCAATGTGAAATAAAGCCTCAAATTGGTTCATTAGCAGGAAAAGAATTTGGTCATGCACTTCATTCTAGCACCACAAATATTTCTATTAGAAATGCCTATTCATCAATGGCCTTTCATTTACAGGACTTGGGAAACCAGGTTACTCATGTTGGGCATTATCCCTTAAATGTAAGTTCATTGCCACCTTTGGCAAGGTAGTCTCACTCCTCATTTTATAACAAAGGGAATCCATCTATGGTCCAAAGTTTTAATTTAGCTAAAAAGTGGAGAGCTTCTCAAGGTACTGATCTCTTTCATAGAGAAGTTCCTAATTCATCTCAAGGTTCTCATTTAGGTGACCAACTCCTTGGAGGTCCACAAATAGACCTATTGATTTCCCAAATTGGTAAAAGGGTAGATGCAATTTTTTTAAGAGTATCCCAATTGAAGAGAAATGGAAATTCCAGTGAGCATAAAGTTATTGCATTACCAATGGGTGTATCTCCTCTACTGAAAAATATAATTGCTTCCAGAGACTTGAGTTTAAATGGAGACTATCTATTCCCAAACATGCCCCAGTCGAGCAGATGAACCAGATGTTGCTTGAGTAAAGAAGATAGTGGTTTATTAAAGCATCTCCATTATCCCACTTGTTATCAATTACTACTTTTTGAGTGGCTTGCCAGCTGCTTCTGTGTAGGATTTCTATAATATATAATGTCCTCATGCAAGTACATGACAATTTTTGTAAACATTTTCTATTGTAAAGTGTTAGTGAGCAATATCAAAGAAAAGGTTTTTGCATGTATTATTTAGACACATATCAATTAGGAAACCTTTTTTCTCCCATTACATGGTAGAAATGCCTAGATTCACTTTGTCAGTATCAATAGGCAGCAAGATGAGGGAAGAAATATTTGTGAAGAGGAAGTACAAATGTTACTATCCAAAACCATTTGGAGAGTAATAGTCTTCTCCTGATTGTAATAAGAAACTCAAAATATAGAAGACAACAAATAGTTGGGGCATTTATTTCCTATGACCTATGTCAATTTCAATTCAATTCCTATTGATGATATTTTCAATGTGTAAAAATAAACTGATGTGTTATTTTAAAATGGCGTTGACTGAAATCTAACATATGTCAAATATCCATTTTTTCTAGAATTTGAAAGAGAACCAGTGGTAATATAATCAAATTTGTGAATTTCACATCCAATCATTGGATGTTAATCAAAAGTACAACACAATAATGTTTTTGACCTAATAAATAATCTTAGTCTTACTTCAAACCTACTCACATTGATGTGGGTTCCTTGAGGTATCTATTGGACAATGTGTGGATCTATAATGTCCCTATCCAGGACCTTACTCACTTTGCTTAAAACTCCTAATTAGAATTTGGATTTCTAATGCCTGTTGTGATATTATTTAAGTTTTCCTTTCTCCTTACTGATTAATACTGTAATGAATTGGTTATCCTTCCCCTTCTCTCTCTCTCTCTCTCTCTCTCTCTCTCTCTCCCTCTCTCCACCCCCACCACCTTCTCACTCTCTCTCTTCCTCAATGGCCGCCCATGAATTTTTTAAATGGCTGATTGATTTCCTTTGCTTCTTTCAATGGCCATCCATGATTTTTTTGCAATCTTCCAACCTTTCGTACATAGTTGTAATATACATATTAATATATATTATACATATAAAATAATATATAATATATGATATATAGTGTAACATTTAATATTAATATATATTAAAAAATATTTATTGTAAAATGTATATTATATAATTTTTAATATATAATATTTAATATATAATTAATATTATATAATATTTAATATATATAATATATAATCTAATATATAGTTTTTGATTTTGATATAATCTAATATATATAATCATATGAAGGATGGAGAAATGGGAGGGAGAAAGGGGAGGGAAAAGTGAAAAATCAAAATTTTGTCGGCCTTTTCGGGTTCCCAAAAATATTAGGTACACGAAAATATCGGGTACCCAATTAGGCGCGATATTGCTTTGTGCACCAAACCTACATGGTCAACTATTGAAATGTCTCAAAAACATGTGTTTCCCCTATTTCTCTAAGTTCCAGACTTCGACCATGTATCTGATGACTTTTTTTTCACCTGAATTTGATGAAACAAAAAGGGTATCTTAAGTAGATTATCAGCTTTCTATCGATATAATTGCTGTCAAATTTTGAATTCGGTAAGTAATTATTAGTTATTTTCTAATTGAGTTACCTCTAAAGTGTTGATTTATATACTGATTGAAAAATGACTATAACTTTCAGATGGTATAACATTTTTTAAATCCAAAAAATGTGTCACATTCTATGCTTCGCGTACTATAAGGAATTTTTTTTAAAAAAAATTTGTATTGTTTTGAACGAGTTAAGGTGGTAAGACATGAGAGTTTTTTTTATTCTGAAAATGTTGTAGCAGAAAATTCATAATTAATTTTTTTTTGGAATAAAATTACAAAAAAATATGCATCACATCCGGGCATGAGTCTACTACTTATATATAAAATCTTATAATAAAATATTATCATTTGATTATAATTAAGGTGGTCAGACATACACCTACTTCTTATTTTTTTCCAGAAATTTTTGTACTACTGCACTGAAATATATAATTTTCACCAATCATACTAACATTTTTTCAAAAAAGGCCTAGTAGTTTAGAAACTACATTCAATTTTCCACAGATTCTATTCTTACAACTTTTTGATATTAGGTTGATAGCTAGTTGAAATTTTCACATCAAGTTGACTAACCTTGATTTGCTGATTTTTCATTGCCACTTCAGGGCATACTTTGGCCTCTCATGATCTTGCACACACCCTTTACTATAAAATTTCAATGACTATTCTTGCAGTTGATGGATATACAAAACTATTGATTGTTCCTGTAGCCACTGAGTAGTTCTTATTTCCTATAGCTTAAGTATTGATTTAGTTTGCATTGAAGTTATTTATTTCATGTTCAATTCTAGCATCATGTTCTTAGACATGGGATACATGTTTGTTATAGAAGACTAGTTCATATATTGTGTTGATTTATTTCAAGTTATACGACCCCAAGTTGACAATTAAATGATACTTTTAGAGGGATCTTTGGATGCTAGATATGATGTCTAATCACTGAGTAGGAGAATGCCCTTTCATAGTTAACAAATCTAATTAAAAGAACTACATTTTTGGCATCATTGTCAAGGATGGTCTCGAACTAAGAATCTATAGCATGCATGGTAGTTGTAATTCTAAATTTTTAGTTAGTCTTTATCTTAAAATTCAGTTTCTTTTTCTTTCCATAGTCTAGTTTTTCATTTGTTGTATGCATAAAAGGAGAGATGAGTTTGGAAGATTCTTTCCTAGAGAAATTATACAATAACCCCCCAAGAGGAAGAACCTTATGTTGATACTGACCAAAAACTAGTCCCTCCTCCTCCTTCTTCTTCTTCTTCTTCCTCAGAAGACTTGTACTTGTTTGAGGAGCTAATTGACCTTAATCAACATGAAGAAAAAACTTAGATGGACCTTGTAGTTTAAAAGCCAAGGGGAAACCCAAGAACTCAGCTAAGAAACCCAAGTAATCAAGTAAGAATGGCAGTTCCACCTACTTTTCCCTTTCCAATCCTTGACCTATATGAAAATCATAATCTAGAGAACATACCTTCTTCTGCACTTCCCAAGTTCAATGGGTTGATCATAGAGGATCCTGATACCTTTCTATTTGAATTTGATATCCTCTATATAATTTTTTATTATTCTACAAATTGTCATAGGCTAAAATTGTTCACTTCTACCCTTAAAGAGTCATCCTTGAGGTGGTTCATGGGATTGGGAGAAGATGCAACAACTACTTGGGATGGTCTCAAGACCCTGTTCTTGGATAAATATAAATAATATTGCATGTGTAATGATATGAGAGGGGATGATATCTTTAAAATATCTCAAAAGAAGGATGAAACTTTAGAATACTATGTCTCAAGGTTCTTGTTCAACTTGCAGAAGAATACTTAGCATTAGCTGAATGAAGAGTCCCATAAACTTCTCTTTCTAAGAGGAGTTAATGAAAATTGCAAGGAGGCATTGGAACTCATGGAAGGAAGGGAAATTAATCAGAGAGATTGGATTGATATCAAGAAAATCTGTCTCAATTACTTAAGGGAAGGTGTGAAGAAAGGAAGAGGGTTTTGGTCTTCTATTTTTGAAGCCAATGGCTCTAGAGTATCCAAGGTAGAGATTTCTAATCTCTTGTCAGACTTCAATAAGGACATTATTAATAATGTTTCTACCCAATTAGATACCATGCAAGCTTGGAGGAAGAAAGATGAAGGAGAGGCAATGTTGGCTGAATTTTTCCCTCATTACAAATAGAAGGAATGTCGATACAAGCTACTGGCCAACCTAGAAGCACTCCATGTTCCCACTGAATTCAAGCCAATTGAAGGAGATGATGAGAAAGTGTTCTTTGTTTCTTAGAAGAGGCTATGGGCCTCTAGAAAAGGTATGCCTCAGGATCCCTTGCAATATTTTGGTTCATATAATAATCAGTGGAAAAACTAGTATCCTTCGTGGGTATGTGTAGGATCATGGTATTGCAAACTAGGCCCTTAAGTGGCAATGAAAATTTAGAAAATCAAGTTTAGGAAAGTTGACATAAAAATTTGAACAAGTTATAAATATTATATAAAAAATATGTAAGAATATAATCTGTAGAAAATTAAATTTAGTTTCTAAAATACTAGGCCTTTTTTGAAAAAAATTATTCTATATGTGGAAAATTTTAAATTTCAATGTAGTAGTACAAAAATTTCAGGAAAAAAAGAAATAGGTGTATGTCTGACCACCTTAAACACAATCAAATGATAATTTTTTTTACAAGATTCTAGATATAAGTAGTAGAATCATGTCTGAATGTGACATGTATATTTTTGTAATTTGTTTCTAAGTAAATAATTAATTATGATTTTTCTTCAACAACTTTTCCAGAATACAAAAACTCTCATGTTTGACCACATTAACTTAGTCTAAACTTTATCAAATTGAAATTTTATTATTATTTTTCTTATTGTAGGAAAAGCATAGAATGTGACACATATTTTGGATTTCAAAATTGTTATACAATTTGAAAGTTATAGCTATTTTTCAATAAGTCTATCAATTAGGACTAGAAAGATAACAAGTAGGTGTATGTCTGACCACATTAAACAAATTCAAATGATAATATTTTTTTATAAGATTCTAGATAAAATTAGTAGACTCATGTCCAGATGTGATGTATATTTTTTTGTATTTTTTTCCAAGTAAATAATTAATTATGATTTTTTTGCTACAAATTTTCCTTAATATAAAAACTCTTGTGTTTGACCACCTTAACTTAGTCTAAACTTCATCAAATTGAAAGAATTTATTATTATTATTGTATTAGGTGAAGCATAGAATGTGATGTATATTTTAGAGTTCTAAAATATTATATTGTTTGAAAGTTATAGTTGTTTTTCAAAGAGTCTGTCAACCAGGAATTCTTTTTCACATCACCACTTTTTGTCATACCATGATCCTGCACATACCCCCATAATTCCATCATTATGGGAACAACACTTGGCCTAGTCCCCAACAAAACTAGTGGATGTCTCTACAACAAGATTGATGGAAAAAATGTCCATCTCAAAATCAATGGTAGAAACCCCAAAACCAATGGCAACTACCTAAAGGGAGTTGGCAACAACCTAGTAAGTGGAAGGGAGGATGACAATGGTCTAATCAACCTACTAGTTACCTTCAGTAATCCAGAAAAAAACCATTATGACACCTCTTGTAGCCATTCTAAATTCAAATCCTAAACCAACTTAGTTACCAACTCAGCCATGACCTAATCCCAATAGCAAGCTTCAACCGTAGAAATTTTACTCTACTGATCCTGATCAATAGCCTGCCCATGCCCTTAACAATATTAATCTAAGATCAGGGATTGTCTTACTGATCTAGACTCCTCCTGTAATTACCAAAGTTCCATTCGAGGAAAGTGAGAAAGAAATCCTAAATGGCCAAACCCTAGCTAATGAGTCATTTCCTCATCATCCCTTTCTTACAACCTCCAATAAAACACCTCCTTTTCCTAAGAGGTTAGAAAAGGAAATTGTTTGGCCATAGGAAGAACCTATATTTGACATTATTGAGCATCTAAAGCATATATGTGTGAACATACCCTTATTCCAAGCCATAAAATAAGTTCCAATTCATATAAAAGGAGGGATGTTTAGAAAAGCCAGGTAGGAAGAAGAGAGATCCTCAAACTATTCATATTTTAGGCTAACTTTCTCATTTAATGCTGGGAAAGCTTACAATCCAAAAATACTCAGACCCTGGTAGTCCTGTTGTGGAGATCCTTGTTAACAAAATTCAGGTTAAGAGTGCTCTAGATGATCTTGGAGCTTCCATAAATGTGATGACCAAAGACCTTATGGTGCAATTAAGTATCTCTGAATTAATAACTACACCTATTGTCCTACAGCTTGCTAACAGTTCCACTGTCAAACTTGATTGAGTCCTATAAGACCTTGTAGTCACTTTCGATTCATTGTATTACCCTGTAGATTTCATGGTGTTGTCCCCAAAAACAACATTAGGAGGGTATCCATTCATATTAGGAAGACCTTGGTTGGAAACTGCAAATGCTTATATAGGTTGTAGGTCTAGAGACATGACCATATTTGATGGTTATAGCACCAAAATGATTACTCTCTATGCTCCATCCTAACCTCAACTTGAGATTGAGCAAGCATTTTGGCTTGATTTGGGGGAAAATGTTGAAGAAGAAGAAGTTAATTATATGGTAAGGCTAATGATGATTAGAACCCTGGGACCTTTTATTAAACAGAAAGAAGAAGATGAAATTATGGAAAATGTTATCCAAAATAATTATGGTATTAAATATCCTCTATGTGAAGAAAATCCATGTTCACTACAAACTATTCTTCCCTCCTCTACTTCTGGAAACTTTCTTGCAACAATATATTTCTTTCATACCTTATTACCTCATGAGATAAGGATGCCCATTTTATCTGATGTTTCCATGTTAGAATCAACATCACAAGTAGAGATTACTATAGGAAAAGTTTTGAATGTAACTGTTACCCAAATTTTTCTGTCTTATACAAATTTGGGTAAATCTATCCCAAGGTCTCTATTTTTACCCTGCCAAGCATCCCTGAAAGTTTCATCACTTTAGGTCTTGTTTCCTGGGCTCTGCAATTCCTTTTATCCATTGGTATACAATTAAAAAATTTCATAAATGTAGCCATTGTGCTAAAAACCCTAAGCAAACCCCTGCGACCTATTCTATTTCATCGTTACCTTTTTGGGCCACTTAAATCCCTCTAAACACATGTGCCCTTTTAAAGTGACCACCTTTATGTGTTAAAGTCTCTAGGTTGTTGGGCGGGGTCTCTTTTAATATTTCCTACAAAAGCCTAGGTCTTCCCAGCAAATATTTCCTCCTGACCTCCCATTTTTAACTTGTCCCTATTGCATGTTCACATGGAATCTTTTGAGCCCATGCGATCATGCGATAGGATGACACCTGTCTTAGCAGGCCTAGTTCTCAGTCGCAAATAAGATCAACAGTGGTCGCATGATCTCATGGGATCTTCCGAACCCATGCAATCATGTGACCATCATTTGATGCAGGGTCTGGATTCTTTTGACTTCTGAGGTCTTTTGACTTCTAAGGTGTTGTTCATGTTGAGGTGGTCTTTTCTCATTGGTCCTGACTTGTGATGTGGCCTTTGAATTTTTTCAAAGAGGGGTTGCAGTATCTTTCACGAGTTCCCTTCTGTTGTTTCTATAGAAAACATTTGCAAGTGCGGGTAGCTCAAATTTATGTTTCCAGGGACGTTTGCAGTTGAAGAAGATGATGAGGAAGCTTGGGTGGCCATCATGGGTTGATTCTTGTCCCTGTGAGGTACCATTTTAGCATTCATGGTGGGCTTTGTTACAGAAAGGTTGGTGAATCCAGGTTGCTTGTCCGCAGGTTGATTTCATTACAGGGATGGGCACTCAAGACTTATCTAATCAGTTGAGATATTTTCATGTGCATTTATGGTCAGAAATGACAGGTTTAGGGTTGGATTATTTTATGCAGATTTATGTAGCCCTAATGAGATTTTTTCTCTTGCCTGCATGCAAGAGGAGATGTATATAATCTTTTTTGGAGCTTTTAGAGCTCAAAGTTCACATTTTGTAAAGAGAAAATATATCCTTTCTTAGAAGGCTATCTGTGACATCTTTCTGTCCTCTTGTTTTCTACATTCTATAACTTCCCATTGATAATTCAGATATCAAAGATATTTTGTGACATTTCTCATGTCCCCATGCCTTCTTGTGTGAGTTATCTCTTAATGAATTCAGTATTTATATGTTTCTCAGTGATATCTTAGGGTTCTTGGTCCCTATTTCTTTCTGCAATTTTGTGTATTCTTATGGATGATTTGATGTGAATTCTTTTGTGGGTATACTACAACCCCTTAATAGTCTTGTCTCATTCCTATACCCAGTTGCAGAGGTAAATTTTTGTTTGCAGGTCATATATTGTTGCCTAATCTAGAGAGTGTTATTGTTTGTGAAAGAATCTCTCTTTCCTTGAATACCATATTTTATTTGTAGACCCCTTCTATGAAACACTTATGCATGCCTATTCAGTAAGTTGTGATCTCCTAGACCTAAGTTTGTTCATTGAATCCATCTTTTATGTTGTAATTCATACCATCATTTCAGTGCATCACCTAGTAGGTAGTTTTCTTTCAGTCATTTCCCTTTCTAAGCATTATTTCTATCCCTTTCCCTCAAAAGATTTACTTTCATGTCTAAAAGCAAATTAAGGTGATTATCCAAGAGGAACTAGCCTAGAACCTAGAGGTCTCATCTTAGTTGGCATAGGTCCCACAACCTAGAGATGATTCTCATGTTATACTAGGTTATCAAGACCAAGAGAGCTTGAAACAAAGGTGCAGACTTAGTGTATAACAATTTTGGCATGCCCGATGGGACCAGCAAAAGAAGTTCATTGTTTGAAACATTATGTTATCTCTAATATGCTGATAACATATTAAAGACCTAGAAGAGGTCATTCTGCTACATATTTGGTGACTCTGGAAGGTCTACTATTTTAAAAGATCAAGTGCTAGTATGTTTTAGATCTTTCATATTCAAATTCTAGCTAATTGTAGGAGTAGACATGTCGAGTTATTACAGACAGTCAGGTTACTCACCATCCTGTTATGGGAATAATGCTTGATGGGCTAGTTGTCAACCTTATCAAAGCCACCTAAAGCTTGGTTTTAACCCAAGCTTCCATACAATACAAGGCTATCATTATATCCAGCATGCCCCAAATGATTTCACCCTTGTGCAAGATTATGAAAGAGCCCTCCGCCAAGAAGGATCATGGGCAAAACTGGCACAACAAAAGTTGCAAAGCCAAATCCCCTATCATGCTTACCACCCACCCACCCCTTCTCAGCCTAATTGGCAGTAGATTCAGAGCCTAGACTTAATGAAGGAGCAAGACAAGACAAAGAATCTATTGCTTGATTTAATTAAGAAAGTGTCTGAGATCAGAGAGCAACAGGAAATGGAGGCTCAAAGTTATGAGCAAGGGTTCATCCCTTACCAAGTGACAAAGACTCTTGTTAATGAGAAACAAATAAAAAAATTACAAGAAGAGATAAGACACTAAGCTGACATTGAAACAACAAGGTTGAGATCACAAATTACTCAACAAGAGGCTCCTAGACCTAAAATTCCAAGCTAGAGGACCCATTTGCCTCAAGAGCCTACACATGAAGAGCATACAAAGCACTCATTTCCAAGTTTTAGGAGCACCCTTCAAAAATCTGGGCCTATTTTGGAGTGGTTGCAACCTTTTTATGGTCTGCAATAGTCTAAAGACTATATTGAGATAGAGCCAGCTGCAAGGGACCAACACCAAGATGATAGGGCCTTCAATTTTCCAAGCTTCAAGATGGGTATGCCTTCTATGTCTCCCTCAGAGCCCCCTCAATTTCATATCCCAATTTTTAAGGAAAAAAATTCCTTCCAAGAGCCTATACTTGAGATTCAGTCTACCACTTTGCAAGAACAGTCTATTCAAGAAAGTTGTTTATCTCAAGAGGCCCCTTTGGTCTCTCAAGATGATGAAGTGTTGTGGATACCCCAATGGACTCTACCTCCTGGCTGTCAGATGCTAGATCTTTTCAAAGATACTAGTTTGGTGTCTGAGCAAGGACCTATGGTAAGTAAGCTTTCATTTGAAGAAGAGGAGAAAAAATCTAAGGTATCAGTGTAGAGTGATGACTATGATGAATTGGAGCAGCAGGATGAGGAGGTGGAGTTTGATGCCCAGCCTGAGCTCTTGGTTGATTTGTTGAATGAGCTTCTCCTCTTTATTGATGATGAAAAGGAGACCATGCCATTACCTATGGCTGAAGATCAATCAGAAAAAAAGGTTCACCATCAACAGGAGGTTGATATAGAAGAGGATGTTGTGATTTTATTAGATGAGCTGCCTAGTTTTGTTGAGCAGAATGATAAAGTTATGGAAGAGCTTTTCCAAGAAAAGAACATAGACAAAAGCCTTGAAGAGTGTGATTTTTCCAATATCATAGAGGTCTTTTGTAAAAAATTGAATGATGAATCCCCATTCCTTGGAGTGGAGGTTCAAAGTTATGTGCCTATAGAAGGAAGCCTAGTTTTGGATTGTTCTCTTTCTGAGAGACTGCTACATGAGCAAGAGTTGGAGCTAGTTCCAGAACTTCAGGGTATTGACAACTTTGATGAGCTCTTGGCCTATTTAAAAGAAGAGGATGATAGTCCCCTAGCCACAGATGATGAGTTGACATGGCTATCCATGATGGAGGGCAACCATGAAGATAAAGAAGAAGCCATCAAGGAAAGTCCTGCCTTCAGAATTTCAAGAGGCTGCCACATTAGATACTTGGCACATAAGGAGTTCACCGAGGCCCCTCCATATGATAAATTAGAGGAAGGTAAGCTTGATCCTATTCTTTCAGAGGCAGTTGATAATTATTTGACAAATTTTTTTGTCCCTCATATCTTTGTAGCTATCCTCATGTGTCCAATGCAAAATATCCTAATAAGGAAAGGTAGCTATTTTTCACAACTAGTGAATGGTTTTGTTTGACCAAGTTTCTGTAACTGGCTAGTTTAGGAAAGGTTAGATTTTCCTGCTTTCTATCCCTATTTTCTAGCTTAGTTCCTTCTTTCCAAGAAGTGTCTGTGCACAAGGTTGTCTTTTTGGTTTTTAGTTTTGTCTCTCTGTCAAGTTTTGTGTTCCTAAAAATGACCCCATGCCCAATGGATTATTTTAAGGCCACTGGTTTTCCATGTCTAGCAAGCTGACATCAAGTATAAATCACCAAAATGTTACCCAAATTTTCCTGTCTTATACAAATTTGGCTAAATCTATCCCAAGGTCTCTATTTTTACCCTGCCAAGTATCCCTAAAATTTTCATGGCTTTAGGTCTTGTCTCCTAGGCTCTGCAATTCTTTTTATCCCCTGGTTTGTAGTTAAAAAATTTCATAAATGTAGTCGTTGTGCTAAAAACCTTAAGCAAACCCCTGTGACCTATTCTATTTCACCGTTACCTTTTTGGGATATTTAAATCCCTCTAAATGCATGTGCCCTTTTAAAGTGACCACCTTCATGTGTTAAAGTCTCTAGGTTGTCGGGCGGGGTCCCTTTTAATATTTCCTACAAAAGCCTAGGTCTTCCCAACAAATATTTCCTCTGGACCTCCCCTTTTTAACTTGTGGCTATTGCATGTTTGCATGGAATCTTCTGAGCCCATGTGATCATGCAATAGGATGACACCTATCTCAGTAGGCCCAGTTCTCAGTCGCAAATAAGATCAACGGTGGTCACATGATCTCATGGGATCTTCCGAACCCATGCAATCATGCAACCACCGTCCAATGCAGGGTCTAGATTCTTTTGACTTCTGAGGTGTTGGTCATGATGAGGTGGTCTTTTCTCATTGGTTCCAACTGGTGATGTGGCCTTTGAATTTTTTCAAAGAGGGGTTGCAGTATCTTTCACGGGTTCCCTTCTGTTATTTCTATAGAAAATGTTTGCAAGTGCGGGTAGCTCAAATTTATGTTTTCAGGGACGTTTTCAGTTGAAGAAGATGATGAGGAAGCCTAGGTGGCCATCATGGGTCAATTCTTGTCCCTGTGAGGTACCATTTTAGCATTCATGGTGGGCTTTGTTACAGAAAGGTTGGTGAATCCAGGTTGCTTGTCCGTAGGTTGATTTTAGTACAGGGATGGGCACTCAAGACTTATCTAATCAGTTGAGATATTTTCATGTGCATTTATGGTCAGAAATGATAGGTTTAGGGCTGGATTATTTTATGCAAATTTATGTAACCCTAATGAGATTTTTTCTCTTGCCTACGTGCAAGAGGAGATGTATATAATCTATTTTGGAGCTTTTAGAGCTCAGAGTTCACATTTTGTAAAGAGAAAATATATCTTTTCTTAGAAGGCTATCTGTGACATCTTTCTGTCCTCTGGTTTTCTACATTTTATAACTTCCCATTGATAATTCAGATATCAAAGATATTTTGTGACATTTCTCATGTCCCCATGCCTTCTTGTGTGAGTTATCTCTTAATGAATTCAGTATTTATATGTTTCTCAGTGATATCTTAGGGTTCTTGGTCCCTCTTTCTTTCAGAAATTTTGTGTATTCTTGTGGATGATTTGATGTGAATGCTTTTGTGGGTATACTACAACCCCTTAACAGTCTTGTCTCATTCCTATACCTAGTTGCAGAGGTGAATGTTTATTTCCAGGTCATAGATTGTTACCTAATCCAGAGTGTGTTATTGTTTGTGAAAGAATCTCTCTTTCCTTGAATACCCTCTTTTATTTGTAGACCCCTTCTATGAAACACTTATGAAAGCCTATTCAGTAAGTTGTGATCTCCTAGACCTAAGTTTGTTCATTGAATCCATCTTTTATGCTGCAATTCATACCATCATTTTGATGCATCGCCTAGTAGGTAGTTTTCTTTCAGTCATTTCCCTTTCTAAGCATTCTTTCTATCCCTTTCCCTTAAAAGATTTACTTTCATTTCTAGAAGCGAATTAAGATGATTATCCAAGAGGAACTAGCGTAGAACTTGGAGGTCTCATCTCAGTTAGCATAAGTCCCACAACCTGGAGATGATTCCCATGTTATACTAGGTTATCATGTCCAAGAGAGCTTGAAACAAAGGTGCAAACTTAGTGTATAACAGTAACCAACAGCCTTATTATTGAACTATAGGAGTCCATAATTCAAATGCTTACTAACCACGAGGAAAAAAAATCTTGGGACTATAGTGACATGAAAGGGTTGGATATTAAATTGTTTACACACCAAATCTTAATTAATAATGAATTCAAGCCTATCAAAAAATCCCAAAGAAGAGTTAACCTAGCTCTCAGGGAGATAGTAAAAGAGGAGTTACAAAAGTTGTTGAATGTAGGGTTTATCTACCCAATTTTAGATAGTCTATGGGTTTCCCCATTGCTTATTGTGCCTAAAAAAGGGGGTAAGTGGAGAGTGTGCATGGATTATAGGGAGCTTAATGATGCAACAAAGAAATATCATTTTCCTCTTCCTTTTATTGATCAAGTGCTGGATAACCTACTAGGTAAAGCATACTTCTCTTTCCTTGATGGTTTTAGTGGGTATAATAAATTAGGATTTCCCTATAAGATCAGGAGATGAACACCTTCACCTATCCTTGGGGAAAATTTTCTTATTCAGTGCTTCCCTTTGGTCTTTGTAATGCTCCTACAACCTTCCAAAGAGCTGTGATTAGTATCTTTTTTGAAATCCCATATTACTTCATGGAAATTTATATGGAAATTTAATAGTCCTAAGAGTTTCATGATGATGCATGAGGGAATAGTGCCCATAAATTATATCTATGCTATCGGAATACAAGTAGATCCTTCTAAGGTTGAAGTTATCTCTAATTTACCCTTTCCTTCTAAAAAAAGGACCTTAGGAGTTTCCTTGGTCATTTTGGATACTAGAAGAGATCCACTAATGACTTCAATCAAATAGAAGGGCCCTTATATGTTTTGTTGAATAAAGATGGGAAATTTGAATGGAGATAAAAATGTGAGAAGGCATTTCTTGCACTTAAAACAACCCTCACACAAGAACCTATTTTGAAAGGGCTAGATTGGTCACTTCTATTCCAGATTAACATTGATGCATCAAATTATATTGTTGATGTTGTTTTGGGATAGAAATATGGGTCAATTGAGCATGCCATCTACTATATTAGAAAAAATTTGCAAGGAGCTGAATTTAACTATACTGTCATAGAAAATGAAATACTCGCTATCATTTATGCACTTAACAAATTTAGGCATTAAATTTTAGGTTATAAGATATTTGTTCCTACTAATCATGCAATAATCAAGTATCTCATGAATAAAAATTCAATAACAACAATTACTAATGCAGGAATTTGACATTGCCATTGTGGATTAACTAGGTAAAGCGAATGTGGTTGTTGAATTTTTATCTAGATTGCAAAGGAATGATAATTCTACATGCATAGAAGATTAATTCCCTAATGAGAATTTACTTTTAATTTAATTTATTTGTCCATGGTATGCAGATATATCTAATTACTTAATTTTAGGAAGGACTCCACCTCATTTCTCACCAAAGGAGAAAAGACTATTGGTTGAAAAGAGTTTTAACTTATCTTGGATTGTAGATTACATGTTTTATATAGGTCCACACTAAGAAATGAGGAGATGTGTGAGGGATGAGAAAACTTATGACATATTGCATTCCTTGCATGACGAACCTTGTGGAGGACATTTTTCTACCAAAAGGACAACCATGGAAATATTGAATGTAGGTTATTATTGGCCCACACTCCACAAGGATGTAGCCAAGTACATAAAGAAATGTGATAGGTGTCCAAGGATGGGGAGACCAAATAGATTGGATGAGATTCCCTTGTATCTTCAAGTGGTAATTAGCCCTTTTGATAAATGGGACTTGGAATTTGTGGGCCCAATTGATCCTCCATCAAATATTGAGTCTTACATCCTTTTTTGTATTGATTATGTAACTAAGTGGGTTGAAGTAAAGCCTATGAAGAATGACAGGGATAATAAAGTTGTATAATTCCTTTATGATGAAATTTTCACTAGATTTGGAGTTCCTAAAGAGATTGTAATAGATGAAGTGGCTCAGTTCACTTCTACCTTAATATAAGCTTTGGTTAATGAGTATAATCTTAGGCATAGGAAGTCAACCCAATATCATCCTAAAGCTAATGGCCAAGTAGAGCTCACCAATAGGGATATTGAGGAAATTTTGACCAAAATAGTAAACCTACATAAGAAGGATTGGGCTACAACAATACTAGAAGCTATTTGGGCTTATAGAACCACTTAGAAAACTACCACAAATTACACACATTTTTCAGATGGTGTATTGTAAGAAGGTTGTAATGCCTATAGATTTCAAGACAATACTCTTAGGATAGCATTGGAACTCAATCTAGATCTAGGTAGAACACAATGAGAAAGAGTCATGGAACTCAATGCCTTGGATGAGCTTAGGAAAGATGCCCTGCAACACAGAGAATTGATCTAGAATCAATGTATTAAATGCCATGATTGATATGTAAAGGAAATGAAGTTTGTTGTAGGAGAATGGGCTCTATTATATGACTCTAGATATAAGGACAATTTGGAAAAGTTGTGAGCCATATGGTTGGGTCCACATGAGATCATTGAAGTATTTTAAAATGGTGTCGTACAATTGCATACAATAGATGATGTTAGGTTCAGGTTGCCAGTCAATGGGCATCAACATAAGCCCTATTTCAAACATATTGAAAAGAAAAAATTCTTTACGAAATTCCAGTCTTAACAATAGGGTGTACATCTTGTAGCTAAAGGTGTTGAGTCTCAACTCAATTCTCTAAGTATTGCATGATAGTGCATTGGCCTTCATAATAAAGGATTCACTTAGTGAGTCCCATTTTGTTCCACACACTCATCCACCATTTGTTTCATCTTCTTTTTCTTCCACCTCATCAATCCATCATTCATCCTTTTCTCCATTATGTCCATTGAATAATTTTTAATAAAGAGGGAGTAGTCACATCAATTGGTTTTAAGTATTCATTATGCCAGGTACACTCCACATAATATCAAGTGCTTAATCATTCTATTTAGTTGCATGTATGATTTAATTAAAGTAAGTACATTTATATTTCCAATATGGTTGCAAATTGTGAGTCTTTTCTGCATGATTGAATTTCCATGTCTATGTATTTCCGCTGCCAACTACTAAAATAAAGTTAATGTCCTATCCTTTCTATCAGTACTTAGGATTTGTCATCCTATTCACTTACTATCTAGTTGTATCTCTTACACTTAAAACTCATTACAACTTGCATTCCTTCATAAAATTTTCTAAAATTTTGAAGTTTGAATTGATGAGCCAATTTCTACATCTCCAATAGCTCTTAAAAAAATGGTTTAATAGTTTAGGTTAAGGGGAGAAAGGGAAGTGGTTTACATTATAGGAATTTTAGTAAGAAAAGGAAGAGGTTTATTTTTTGCTGAGTGTTGGTAACGTGTGTTAATTTTCATAACTATGTGGGAAGATGAAGTTAAAAAAGGGAGGACAACATATTAGGCATGAGTCGATGAACCATCAAATTATGTTGTAGGCTACCTAGAATTTTCTTGCATTTCGTCAATGTGGTTGGCTTGATTATTTTATGAAGCTCACTAAATTTGACAATAGGGTGGAAGAGGAATTCACAAGAACTTTTTAGAATGTAAATGAAAAAGTAAAAGGTCTCATGGTCATTACTATAGAGGAATGAATATCTGAAGTAACTGGGTTACCTATGACCAGTGAATTGTTCCCAAAAAAAAAAGATTCACAAACTACTCAATCTGAATTCACTTGACCTGATGACCCTCCATTAAGAATAAACAAACATGGTTCTCAATGAATAAGCTTACCATAGGAATGGGTACTGAAGGCCACCTATGTTATGAATTATTTAACGTGCGAAGATAGATTCTCAGTGCTCCATTCCCATCATTTTAAGTTGTTGTCTCATATGTGTCATGGAAAAATATTCAATGTAACTAATTTCCTTTACAACTTACTTTTCAATAGTTCCTCTATTTACCAAAAGGGTCAGGTCAATTTTTTTTCTCATCATTGCCTAATTAAATTTCTCATTGAAAGGTCTGTAAGAGATGATTTTCCTATTCCTTGAGAAGAATTTGTTAGTCTCAGGAGGTTCAGGATTGAAGTCCAGGTTGTCAGACCTAGAGGACAACCTTTTACCCATAAGCATCATTCAAAACCAACCAAAGCTTCCACAGTTGCACCTCCTGATACTTCTACCCCTAAATCTTCTATCTCATATGATTCTAAAGATAATTTTCCCTTGTCTGAAAGATTGTCTAACATTTCTCAACTAAACCATAGGGTTTCTTCTTGACAAGACAAAGGGAAGTCTCCACTTCCAATTTCTCGATTAGCCACCCCAAAAGTATTTCCTAAATGTCTTAAGAGGAGTTATCCCAGTGAGAGTTATACTCTTATAGCCAAATCCAAAATGCAAACAACACCCAATCCTACACCTACGCAGAAAAGTAGTAGATTATAGGGAAAATCATCTACCTCTCCTATTTTTAATGTTGATTCCTCTCCACCTAGTCCTTTGTATTCTCCACAGTCACCTCATGTATCTAGTATTCCCACTTCTACACTGCATCTATCTAGTCTTACATATTCACCTCAAGATGCTATTGATTCTTCTTCTGCAACACTGCTAAAGGAAGAAATAAGGTTGGGGGAGTTAGCGGCAACTATGGAGAAGTTATAGGTAGAAGTTATGTCTATTAAGGAGGATGAACAATAATCTATGTGGATTGAGGAGGGAAAGGAAGTAACAGATGTTTTTGATGAAAAATTGAAGAAATAGAAATTATAAGGGAAGTACCACCTATGTATAAGGTAATGCCACTAACTATTCCATATCTACATCGACCACCTGAACATCTTACAAAATTTTATGCAAGGATGGTTTGTTATAAAGAAATGCAAGATCAAAATTCCACTTATGAGATAGAGATTGAGAGGTTAAAATGGATTATCAACAACAAAGATAGAGAGATTACAAACCTCAAGGTAAATCTTAGTGAAATAGTGCAACTAGTGAACTTTCATCCATGAATGCTGATGACGTCTGTCTTCATCCTTGTTATGCATGATTGTGTGGGTCATGTCATTCATCTCATGTCCTTTTATTTTATTCATGTCTTTCTCTCTCTCTTGCATGCAAATTATTCATTTTTTGAAGGGTATGTTGTTTTGATTATTATTGTGCCCGTGTGTGTTCTTAGTTTAATCTGCTCCCAACCTGGTTCACGCGTGTAATGGGAGAGTCGAACCATGATGGTGGGGAGGGTGATATTATTATGGGTGACATTTATAAATGTGCCATTGAGGATATTATTAATAAATTAGATGGTGGTAATGTGAAAAAAGAAGAAGGGAAGTTTTCGTATAAACAAGTGGTGGTTGATAGCATGCCAATTTTTTCAACTGCTGTGGAATTTAATGGAGTTCTCGGTAGGAAACTTGTGGAACCAGTGCAAGGAGGAGGGGAAGGAGGACAAGCTACAACCAATGGAAGTGGACTCACTGGTGGAGGAGATGCCGATGCTGGTGGTTGTGGAGGAGAAGATGGTAAGTTTTCTTCTCTTGGACTGAAAACTCTCTCCCTTTACCCCAATGAGGACATGGTGTCCGCCATTAAAAATGAACAATCTAGGCTTAAAAGTATTGCTATCTTTTTTGTCTACCTTGATAAGGATACATTGCCTACTCAGAAATTTTTTGATGATTGGCTTGGTACATTTTGGGGTAAAAAACTAGGAATTTATGTTACTTTTTGTAGAATGATACAAAAAGGTCTTTTTGTAGTTTTTTTGAAAAATCACAATATGTAGGAAAGAGTTTTGGAGAAGCGGTTTTGGAATGTTGGAAGGTCTATGTTCAGGGTCGATCTGTGGTCCCTTAAAGGAAACTTTGAAAAGGTAGTGTGTCTTTCTCCCCCTAATTGGGTGGAAGTTAAGAGCCTTAATGTGGAATTTTGGCCCTTCATCCTGCAAATTCTTAAGCCCCTTGGCTCGGTTCTTTAGATTGAGCAGTCCAGGGTTACATTGCCCCATTTAAGTGCCAGAGTTCTTGTGGCCCTTGCTCCCGAGGTCAAATTTCCTGAGATCATTTATTTAGAGTTTGATGGTGAGTTGTTCTGTTGGGATATCTCCCTATTAGGGAACCTTAGTGCATGTTTCCATTGCAAGTGCAATGGTCACACCAAAAGAGATTGCCCAGCTCTCAGGCACATTTAGAAAGAAAAATTTAATGTGGTTAATAGTAATGGAAAAAATGGCAACATTGATATAGATAAGACTAATCTTCTAGAGGGCACTAGTAAAACTATGTTATCCCCTAATCATAGTAAGGAAGTGGTTGTCATTACTTCCTTAGAGTATGAAAAGATTCCTGATACTCAGCCTAGTGCTTCTAAAGCTATAGATATCCCCATTATTAATAGCTTTATCTCATTGCCAAACCCTCTCTTTGACGAGGTGTTTGAAGTGGTCCTTGCCAGGAAAGGTGTTTTAGATATTATCCCCACTCCCCTAGCTACCCACCTGCCAAGAGTCCATTCTGAAGAGCCCTCTACTAACAGGAATACTCCACATGCTTTGAATGCTCAACAGTTAGCCATTATGATGATTAATGAAAGAGTTGGTAAGTTGCAACAAGATTGTAGGAAAATGTTTCCCCCACCTTCAGCCTCAACTACCTCACCAGGATCCCTTGCTATTGTGGCCTCTAACCTTGAGGGAAAATTTACAGAATTTGTCAGGGAAAAGAGAAAAACTATGGAAAGGAATTCTCTATCTAATGGGGGTAGAGGGAGAAAGAACTTACCAGATTGTTTCAATAAGTTGTGCAAGAGCACAAAACCCCCCTCAAGTAACCATGATGCTGCACATCCATAGTTGGAATGTCCAGGGGTTAGAGATGCCATATAGGAAGTACTTAGTTAGGAGGTGGTGTAATAATTTGAAGTCTAAAGATTTGATATGTTTACAAGAAATTAAGGTGGTAGGTTTTCAAGCTCATTCCATTTTGAAGTTCCTTTGGGATAAAGCTATCAGATTTCACTTGAATCATGAGAGAGGGAAAGGAGGAGTTTCAATTCTCATTCACCCTAAATGAGAGATTCTTATTGAAAAAAATAGATGCTCAACATGTTAGAGAGTAATATGGGTGACAATGAAGTAGGGGGAGAAAGTTTTTGGAATTTGTAATGTGTATGCTTCACATAGCTATAGAGAAGGAGCAGAATTGTGGGAGTGGTGTTGCACACATCTACCTAAAGTTCCTTGGGTGTTTGTAGGAGACTTTAACATGGTGGAGAGTAGATAAATCAGGAGGGCTGGCTCACTCTTGGAAAAGAAATGAGCTTTTCTTTTGGCACAAATTTAAAAGGAAATTTAACCTTCTTGATCCTATGGAACATATGTATGGTAAGTTTCCTAATATATGGTACACTTGGTGCAATAATCAGAAAGGAAAGCAAAGAGTTTACTGTAGATTGGACAAAGTCTATGGAGATGTCTCCTCATGCTCCTTTATCCCAGAGAGCAATCATGCTCCTATCCAAGTTTACCCTGCTTCTTTATCAGATCACTCCCCTATTCGAACCTGTTGCAAGATTGAGGATAATAGGAGCTCGAATGGTATTCACAGGAATGATAGCCCCTTTAAACTCAATACCTTGCTTCTTGATGATCTTGATAATTTAGATGCTATTCTTATGGTCACTGAACTTACTAGACTTGGTAACCCTCTCTTAGATGCTATTGCACTTTGGAATCTAAAGGTGGAAACTTGGAGAAACATTTTTCAAGTGATTGGTAAAAAGCTAGAAATGGATAGGAATAAAGAAGAATCATTCTGGCAAAACAAGATGAACATTATTGAAAAAGAACTTCAGGATAGAGGGAATAATGATGTACTGGAAACCCAGTTGGCTAACACCAAGCACAATTTGAGCATCATTCAGAGATATAAGATTCAAGGTTAGAAAATTAGAGCCAGGATGAATTGGATTAATGAGGGGGATAGAGGGTTTGGGTATTTTTTCAATATTATAAAGGCCAAGCAAAAAAGAGAAATGATCAATGAAATTTAGCTAGAGGGCAGCCATACTAGTGAGCTAGAGGACATCCAAAAAGCATTTTATAGTTTCTATAGTGAATTATTCTCCTTAGAGGTGTCAGATGATAGTAAAGTAGCAAGGAATGATTTCTTTAAACTCATCCCTCAAAAACTCTCAATATCAAAACAAAACAACCTTAGTAAGGCTCTCTCCATGGAATAAATTTTTGCAGCTATTGACTCTTTCTCAAATGGGAAATCCCCAGGGATGGATGGCCTCCCTGCTAAATTTTATAAAAAGAACAAAAGATGGATATGTGTTGAGCTCCTATATGTGTATGAAGAAGCTTTCATGAAAGGGTCATTTGGAGGCTCTATCAACAAAGGGGTTGTTAAACTCCTTCCAAAAGTAGGAGATAGATCTCTTGTTAAGAACTGGAGGTCGATCACCTTGTTGAACTTGTCTTATAAAATCTTAGCTAAAGTTCTTGCTAGAAGGATTGTCCCTCTACTGAATAGGTTTATTTCACATACACAAATAGGCTTTATTCAAGGGAGATACATTCTGGAGAATTTAATTACAAGATGGGAGGCCATGCATTGGGCTAAGTTAGATGGGTAGGAGGTGGCAATGATTTTGTTAGATTTTGAAAAAGCCTATGACAGGATAGAATGGGGATTTGTTCTAGGTATGCTGAAAGCATTTGGTTTTCCAGATCTCTATTGAAAATGGATAAGTATTTTATTAAAGATGCTACTACAGTCATCGATGTTAATGGCTCCTTGTTCGAACCTATTGTGCTTCAAAGGTCTATAAGGTAAGGATGCCTGATTGCCCCTCTAGTGTTTGTAGTTTCTTTAGAAGCTTTGTTTTATACATTAAGGGCTCAAGAAATAGGGCCTCCCTTAAAATGAATCTCTCTTCCTAATAATGAAGAGTTGCTAAATGTCTAGTTTGCAGATGACACCTCTCTTTTCCTAAGTTTGACAGAAGACAACTTTGATAATGCCATTAAGAGGTTAAATCTCTTTTGTCAAGCCTCAAGGTCCAAAATTTCTCCATCCAAATCCACTATGCTGGGTTGGTCTCATGAGCCGCCTGATTGGCTAGCCAATAAGGGGTGGCAATGGGCAGGGCCCAATCAGATTGTTAGATATCTTGGTATTTCCTTCTCAGTAGAGCCCAATCTTACTAATATGTGGGATTAGATCTATGACAAAATTAGTAAGAAACATATCAAATGGAAGACCCATTCCCTATCCATTGTCGGAAGTTTCCAAGTTGTGCAAAAATTTCTTTCAACTCATCACATTTATTATGCTTTGGCTTGGTTGTTCCTAAGTTCTCAGGTGAATATGATTGAGAAGATTCTTCGAGACTTCTTATGGTCAGATGGGAAGGCTACTAGTAAAAGACATTGTGTTAAATGGGCTTGGTGTTGTCAAGAAAAGAGCCAAGGAGGGTTGGGGTTGAAAGACCTTAAAGAAAATGGTTCTGTCCTTGCATCCAAATGGGTGCTCAAAGCTCTCTGGGGTAATGAACCATGGAAAATCCTCATAAGGAACAATATTTTGAAGTCGGTTATCAGGAAAGGTAAGCAATGGAAGGATGTACCAGTTTATGATATAGTTTTTGGAGAGTTTAAAATGATATTTTCTAGTTCCAAAACTTTTCAAGTGTTTTGGAAGGCTTGGGTCCAGGTGAGGCATTTCATTCTAGAAAGAGGGGCAGTAGGTGGTCCTCTATACTTTCTTGTTAAGGACAGATCTATTTGGTCGGGGTTATACTACAATGGAAAAACTTTGGCTCTAACCCAGAGTTGTTTTGCAAAGATCTGGAATCTGAAGGGGATCTCTCTGATTTAGGACATCTTGGATGGTGGGTAGCTAGGGGAGTGGGAGAGTATTAAAACCAAATTTAACATTCCTGACTCTTAGAAGAAGACTTATACCCTTATTAAGAAAGCAATTAATACTAATAACATAAGAGAGATTATTGATTCGGAAGCTTTCCTTAATAAGGTTGAATGGTCTGATGGTAGTTTGTTGTCAGAAACTACTACTAAGAGTCTGTATCACTATATGAAGAATGATTCCTCTCTTATTGCTTGGGTGTCCCAGTGTTGGGGGAAGATTATTCCCTTTTGTAATTGGACTTTCTTTTTTTATTATTTTTGGAAAGGTGAAGTGGAACCTAATAAAATCTATTTTAAGTGGTTTCTTTTCATTAAGAAACTGGTTGTTAGGCAGGTGCTTTCTTCCATTGGTCTTGCTCCTATTTCTTGTAGTTTTTGCAATGTTGTTGAGTCTTTTGAGCATTTATTTTTTGAGTGTGTCTATGCACGTAAGATTTGGTCCATTTTTATTGGCTCCCCTTGTCTTTGAAATTGTATGTCTATTATCTCTTGGAGTGAAATCCTTGATGGTTATGTGTAAAGATTTGATTCTAAGCTTAATAATCTCTGGTTTACATTAACAATTGAAATTTTATGGACTCTTTGGAAGGACAGGAACAGAGAAGTCTTTCAAGAAGAGAAAAAGGAAACGTACTGAGTTTAATCTTAAACTCACATATTTTAATATCATGACACAGGTCTCCTTGGTTCTTCACATCACGGGGAGTGAATTCATGAGACTAGTTCAAGAGGGCAGCTTGATAATCAACAAAGACAAAGTTCAGGCTGCAAACTACATTTCAAAATACAAAATTTTCCTAGCCCCCATAGAAGTGGAGGACCTAAACAACATGATCAGTGGATGGTAGATGAATAGTGGTTTTCAGGGGAAGCCCACATTGATCCCAATCTAGGGGGTGCACAGTGAAGCTAGGATGCAGTGAATAGATAGGAAGAGGATCAGGCACAAGTGGAAAATCCAGTGGTCCAAACTGATAAGGATAGCCACACTGATGGCTGGGATTAGACTATAGTAGCACTCTAAGTCCTCTTTTTTTGAATTATATGTAACTGATCGTAGCATGAGTAGATTAATGTTTTAATTTTAGCTGCATAATTTCTAGTTAGAACTATCACTCCCCTAATTTTTAAATTGTATATGTAATGGGGGTGTGAATAATGATGTTGATACTCAGACTCTACTCCATACTTGTAAATATTATTAAACTATCTTAATAGAAAAGAAAATAGTGCAACTAGTTCTTGAAATTATCCTATGTAGGAGTCCTCCAGTTTATGCACTTTACTTGAAAGAATTATATTTGAATTTTTAATTACTCAAAAATTGGAAAGGAAAGAACCCTTATTTTAAAAAACCCCATGAATTTTATGAAGCATACAAGGATTCTCCTCAATAGTTGAGGCACCTCCTATGTGAATTTCATCTTCACATTATGGCGGTCTGTGATAATGTGAATTGGAATCTTCTCCTGTACAGTGGGGATGTCCATATTTCTACATTAGCTTCATGGATTAAAAAAGACACATGGGAGAATAATTTGATAGTTATAAATATGAAGAAACTACTATTACTCTTGAAATTTGAGGAGAATCCTCCAAGGGTAGGAGACTCTACTTTCATTGGAAGAAATTATAGGTTCATGGATAGTACAAGCCCTTAATAGAACCTCTTAGAGAAGATGCTTTTTCTCAATATTATGAGATTGTGACTAAGGATTTGTACACTTCCAGTTAGCATTTCCAAACATGAAGGTTAGATCTCACATTGTGGATGTAGAAGTCTAAACCTCAAACTGGGTATTTGCAGGATCATGGTATGCCAAAAAGTGGCGATGTGAAAAAGAAGTCCTGATTGATAGACTCTTTTTTAAAATAACTATAAATTTCAAATAATATAACATTTTTAAAATCTGAAATATACATAACATTGTATGCTTAACCTAATACAATAATAATAAACAATTCTTTCAATTTTATGAAGTTTAGACTAAGTTAAGGTGGTCAGACATGAGAGTTTTTATATTTAGAAAAATTTGTAGCAGAAAAATCATAATTAATTATTTACTTGGAAAAAAAATACAAAAAAATATACATCACATCTGGACATGATTCTACTACTTTTATCTATAATATTATAAAAAAATATTATCATTTGATTTTGTTTAATGTGGTCAGACATACACCTAATTTTTTATCTTTCTAGTCTTGATTGATAAACTTATTGAAAAATAGCTATAACTTTCAAACTGTATAACATTTTTGAAATCCAAAACATGTGTCACATTCTATACTTTTCCTACTATAAGAAAAAAAATAAAAAAATCAATTTGATAATTTTAGACAAATTTGAGGCAGAGATCATTAAGTTTGGTGACCAGAGTTGCAGTAATCTTTAGATGGTAGTGAGACACATCAATACCCTTCTAAACACGTGGGAAGGGACTAAGGAAAAGGATAAGGATCTAGCACCCCTTGACTCTGGGAACTATTTTAATCACGATGCTATTGCTCTGAAGGAGACAACTCAGAACATTGAGCTTTTGGCCTCAGAAGCTACAGACCTTCTAAAAATTATTTTGTGACCTTCTTTGGTCCTTTTGTTGTGTCAAGTCCCTCATGTAGGCTGTTGGCCCTTTTTCTACCTTTTCAGCTTTCCTTTTGTGGTCCTTTCTAGTTTTCCTTCTTTTGGTCGTCCCTTCTAGTTTGTTAGGCTTTTATTATCTCTAGTGCTTAATGTATATTTCCTTTCTCTTTTTGTAAAAGGTGCAGGACCTTTCAAATACCGCTTTCCTCTTAATCAGAACGTGGTCAGACATGAGATTTTTTGTATTTTGGAAAAGTTGTAGAAGAAAAATCATAATTAATTATTTTCTTGGAAAAAATTACAAAAAAATGTGTCACATTTGGACATAAATCTACTACTTATATATAGAATCTTGTAAAATAAAATTATCATTTGATTATGTTTAAGGTGGTCAGAAATACACCTACTTCTTATTTTTTCCTAAAATTTTTGTACTACTACATTGAATTATGAAAATTTCAACGTATAGAATATTTTTTTTTCAAAAAAGGTCTAGTATCTTAGAAACTAAATTTAATTTTCTACAGATTCTCTTCTTACATATTTTTGATATAATATTTAGAAGTTGTTCAAATTTTTATGTCAACTTTCCTAAACCCAATTTTCTAAATTTTCATTGCCACTTAAGGGCCTAGTTTGGAATACCATGATCCTCCACATACCCTACTCCTAACAATTTATATGCACCTACTAGGTGGCCACTTTATTTATGGAGAAATCAAGAGCAATGAAATAGAATTGGCTTCCTTTGGTAATGCAACCAACAATTCTCTTGTGGCCACTATTAGCAATGCAAGGGATGAAGATCATCTACAATAGTGAATCATAGATTGGCAAGTAGAAAAGGTTGAAGGAAATGAAATATTTCTACTTGATATTTGTAGAAGAAGAATTTTTTCAGTGATTTCCAAATGATTTGTGGAAGAAATCCAAGAAAGAGCATGTAGCAAATGAAATATTTCTACTTGATATTTGTAGAAGAAGAATTTTGTCAACAGTTTCTAGATGATTTGTGGAAGAAATCCAAGAAAGAGCATGCAACTATGGCTGATGGGTCCAACCATTCTTAGGTTGAGGGGAATGATGAGTCCTAATTTTAGCATGTTTAAAACTATGTTTTAGCAACACTTTCATATGGTTTTAAAGTCCTTTTATAGACTTTAGGTAGTAACTATAACAACATTTTAAAGGATTATGATAGTTATTTTTTTATAATGGAACATATCTATTATAATAATCCTTGCTATAGTTTTTATAAATACTACTTTCTATTTTGATAAATGATGTGTGCCTTTGAGACTTTATCTCCTACAACTATTACTATATGCTTTCCTCCAGTCATATAAGGATTAATATTTCCTTGCATTTAATGAACTATGGATGCATTGAATATGGATAATGATAATTTGATAGATTTCATGTGTTGAGATAACCCCTTTCCACAAGAATAGAGGTTGTTTTCTACAGAACCCAAGGATCTAGGGGTGAATTTACATTGCACTAGGACACTGCCCAATAGTCCTAGTGAAGACTGATTCAGTTGCAAAAGTGTAGAGCAATAGAAGGAACATTTATGACATTCATTCTCCATAAAGGAAGGTGTTCTATGAATCTAGTGGAAAGTGTCTTTATGATCCTCAAATTCAAAAGGAGAATGCCATTAATATTCCTCAGTCAATTTGACTTAGCCTTCCTCTCTCCTCTCTCTATCAATTGTGGGAATTATGTTTGTAATAAAACATTTACACCTGAAGTGGATAACTCAGTTAGAAGTAGTTGACTTCAGTTGTAAATAAATAGCTTTGGCCTTCAGTCGAAGTGAGATATAGATAGATGGAAAATAGATAGATAAAGAGGAGTAATACCAGTTATCAGAGTTAATATTTTTTACTAGCAATGTACTTTTTGATGTTGATTCAATAATAAGATTCCAAAGTTTGAAGTTTAGCCTATGTTTTCTCTAAAGACATTGACTAAGGAGGGCCCACTTAGGAAAGTGTCTATTATTTCCTTTTTAAAAAATAGGATAGTTGTACTTGTTAGAAATAGGAAATACTGAGAGGGGGGGGTGAATCAGTATTTCAAAAACTTTTTCTTTTTCCCACTTATGGATATAATAGATTACTTTAGTGCATACAAAGATTAACATGCTGATTAATAAACATAGCAGTAAATAGAAAGAACTCATAACACATGATATGTTCTCGAGGAAACCCTGGCCAAGGGAAAAACCCAGTGGGGATGGTACCCACAAAGATCACTAATCAAAAGTATCCTCTTAGGGATATTGGACCCTGTTAGGAGTCAATTTACAATATATAGTAGATCTGTCCTAGTTAAAGGACTTTAGGCCTTGTTAGAAGCCTTAACCCTGTTAGGAGTTAGATTACAAAACTTGATCACCAGCTGAGCTCACTGCCCAAACAGGTAATACAAAATGTTTCTGACTATAATATGGTACTGCTTACAACTTTTCATCAATAGCCTTTTTTTCTATCACAATATACAACTATCGCAAGTTATCTTTTCTTTCTTTTTACATATAACATCTATATTGTCATTACATTTCAAGTATGCCTAATATATGAGTTATTAGAGCTAATAACTTTACATGGTCGGCTACCAAAATATTTATCCAAGAGTAAACATCTAGGATGTCATCCCTTCATAATGTTAAGTCATTATTTTGACAAGCAAAAATAATCCCTTAACTCTTTCGCTAATACTATCTCCAAAACTGTTCTATCTGCAAAAACTATCTTCGATAAACTTTGAATAAATTTGTCCGTACTGCTCCAAACTTTATGTGCACTAAGATGGGGTATCCTCATACTCTATAAAAGCTTCAGTTAACTAAAAAAACAAAAATATTTCTCCAGTGGACGTCACCAACTAAATATTCATCGGGTGCTCTGTCAGGATCACTGTATCCATACTTAGACAATTTCTTCCTTCAAAATGCCATACTTGCATTCCAGATTATGTGCTCTCAATAGAGATCATATGTTTCCATAATGACAACATCTATGCATCCACATTAGCCAAATTTCCAACAATCTCCCCCTTTGTCACTGGTGGCAACATATGGGAAAATTGGCTAAGTGTGCAAACAAAACTTCAAAGTATTTACAAAAAATTGTGGCCAAAAGTTATACAACACATATACAATATTGTACTCCATAGAATAGATCCCCCTATGAGTATCCTTCCTCATAATATATTCAATTTTTTGCTATCTCTCCCCCTTTGACAATAATGACAAAGATAGGGTGTACAAAATTTTCAAAAAAAACTTTATACCTTGTTATCAGCTATTGCAAAGCTGGTCGGCTTGCAACATAGTCACCAAAATCTAACTTCCATGATTAAAAATCTTTCTCCCATACCTTCTTGATGGATTCAACAACATTGAGTAGAGTACTCAATCCGTATGCTGCTGTCTGACAAGCTTGCGGGGAATTGAAGCTAAACTTCTGAAAAGATGTCTTTGCTGAAAGACACTGCTCAATTTGGTCTTCAACAATTGAGGTCTTGATTGAGATGTGCTCTCTCAAGATGTTAATCCTGAGCATCTTTCTATTCTTCTCCTTTGGTAACATTTTGATTTCATCATTTAACTTCCTTATGTTATTATCTACAGAACTTATCTTTACATTTGGGCTTTACAAGGTGTTTGTTTCAGCTGTAATTGCATCTATCTTCTCTCTGATCTTCTTATCTTCTTCAACTATTAGGATTTCTGATTTTGTGCATTGTATATAAAAAATCTTTCCAGTCTCAAAATGTTTCCTCAAATTCTTTATGCATACATCCAAACTACCAATATCATTTCAAATATTTACACTTAAATTTTGTTGCATTTCTACTTCAAAGTCTTCCTAAACTTTTATTCTAGCAATATCCTTTAAGTTAGAAAATTCAGAGTCAAAAGAGTTTATTACTATTTTAGCTTTCTCAAGTGGATCTGATTCAGATACCTTAGTGCTGATCACACTCTCAAGTTTCTCTGTCAAAACTCTAACTTTTCCTTCAAGGTCCTTCACCTTCTTATTCTTTCCAATAATTTTATTAACAGATGTGATGAACTCAAGCTGATCATCATCAACTTCTTTTCCAAGGTCTTCAAAAATTGAACCAATTTGTCTCTTCTTACCATAAGGTGCACTAGGGGTAGTGACCTCTGTCAAAAATTTTTTACCTTTAACTATCTGTACTACTGGAACTGATTCTGATACTGCTGGTGCTTCCACTGTCTCTGTATCCTTTTCTGATTCTATAATCTTCTCTTGCTCTTCTAAAGCCAAATTGTCAACAATGTTTCCTAAATCATGAAATACTACATCATCTTACTCTAGTGTCACTTTGTTTCCTTCAATGTCCATTGATTCTTTGCCAATATTGATATGTGAAGAAGATGGAACTTCTTCAATACGAACTTCCTCTGCATGCAGTTCCTCTGATTGCTTCTACTGAGGGTCTGATTCAACATGCTTTTCTGCAACTAAATCTGCAAGAACTTGCATTACTGCTTGCTCTGTCTCTTTCTGTACTTCCTCCTTTTTGCCTCCCATTATAAGGATTGTTCTTCTCTTAGTTCTCAATAAAGTTGCAAGAGACTTCAAGAATCTCTTCAAATGATCTTCATCCTCAACTTCACAGAACTGTCTGATTACATGTTCTCTCATCTTTATGTCCGCTTCTTGTGCTCTCTATTTTCTATTCACAAGTCTGTTATACAAATCTTCTGGGATCTTACCATGAATAGTGCTAAGTTTCTTATCTATCACAATCATATGTGTAATCATTGCATTTTCAAAATTCAATCTATCAAATGATACATATAGATCATAGAATTTATTCAACTTAGTGAAGTCTCCATGCTTCAATATATCTTCATTAACTCTTTCAATTCTTGGTTTCCAAGTTTTCTTCTTGATTGAAACTACATCATCATCTTTAATTACTACTACATTTCTAGGTACAGGTGGTACAATTACTTTCTGTCTCTTGCTGGGTCCTGTTGCACTCACTTTTACTCTTTTGCTAGAAATAGGAGAAAAAGATTTATCTCCTTCATCTTTTTCAGGTACTTCAACTTTTACCTTTACTGCAATAGGATCAACAGGATATGCACTAGATGTCTCAGCTGAAATTACAAGATTTTCACTTTGCTTCAAGGCTTCTGCAGTCTTCTTAGCTATGTCAAACTCATGACTTGACATACCAGATTCTTTTAGTATTTTCTTCATACTAGATTCAACTCTCTTACTAGATTGCTTCTTTTCTCTCAAACTTATTGCAGAGTTGAAATTCTCTTCATAGGTTCCAAACCTATTTGCATGACCATCCAACTCACACTTTAACAATCTATTCGCATATCCTACTATTTTTGCTTTAGATATTTCATAGCCAAGAGGGTCTATGAATTCCATTCTAGGCTCAACTGCTTCAATGTAGGTGAAATTAGTGTCTACCATAAAACAAATGCCATCTTTATGCTTTTCAACTAAGGATTGAGGAATCCTTTGTTTGTTCTTAACAATATTTTGGAAAGTCTTCAATACAAGCTTCACACTGTCATTAACTTTATCAAAAAGATGCTTCATGTAGACTGAGTTTATTCTTTCCATTGTGTTCACATTGTCACTCCAATCAACTGTGTAAGGAAATCTTCTCAAAATATGGAAAAACATATAGGTTATCAGAGATGAAAACCTAAACTGTGTGTACTTAGCCTTCTTAATCTTTTCTAAGTTCTCAAATAACTAAATTTTCAAAATTTCACATAGGTCTACTTGTTTCTTCTCAATACACATAATATAAGCTACATGAACCATTCCTATAGCCATGTCATCTTCCCTTGAACTACCACAGAATTTAGTTGTTAGGATCTTGCAAAGGTACCTAACATCATCTTGCTTAATTTTACTTATCACAATTCCTCTACCATTATAACTAGATCCAGTGTTGTCTAAAACAATCTTTCTCATGTTCTTTTCATTCAGTGGAATCTCTCCAACTTTAGATAATCCAGTAACATCATGAATTAGGTCGGCAGTTATATCAATAACTCTGTCCTCCATCCAAAATTTCCCATTGTGGATTCTACTTAAAATGATCTTGGTACATTCCTCATCATTAAATTCATACTTCATGGAATATTTGATAATTTCATTGTTCTCTAGGTGCCCATAAGCTGGTTTAACTGACATGTCTTGATTATACAATTTCCTATAATCATCACTAAAATCTGCATCTCCCAAAGTTTCAAACTTGCAACCTAAATATCCTTTAACATTCTCAATGTGCAATACTCCGTCTGGTACGGATGATAGTGCTAGACTGTTATCAATTTCAGTTGGTTCTACTAGTTCTTTCTTAATCTTAGGTCTATTCTTATCCTTAACATTATGAACCATAGAAATATCCATCTTATCAACTGATTAAAGATCAAAAAATACCTCAACTTTGCAAATCTAGGGTTTCGATATGATCATCGCTGCAAACTACTTCCAAACTTCTTCAAATCATCCTCAACTCACTTTTTCTTCTTTCAAATCTCTTTTCAATCACTTTGTAATCATGATAACTTCAATTTCAACCTTATAACACTTCACATTAACTCAATCTGACATCGCATTCATTCATTTTGATGCTAAAACATCAAAAAGTTGATTCTACAAACCTGCAACCATAAAACTTTCTGTGACCTCGCAAAACACAATATTTTCTTTTGCGCACTTAACCATAGCATTAGTACAACATAATAAACCTATATCTAACTGTGCAAAACTTAACTCATTCAAATTCCTAATCTACACTAATCCTAAGTCCTAAACTACAGAAACTTACATAATTTAAGTACTTAAAGAAGGGTCAGGTAAAGATTCATCCTTACCATTAGTTACATTACCTTCCTGACTACTTTCAGTTCTGACTATACCTCCTTGATCTGTGCCTTTATCAAATTTTACTTCATCTTTATTGCTACAACAACCTTTCTCTTTGTTTCCTGCATTTTCATTCCTTCTTGCATTGTTCCTAGGGGTAGGGTTATGATGATAATCTCCATTGTTCATTCTGCAAAATCTTGCTAAGTGTCCAAACTTGTTGCATAACTGACAAATGATTCCATTGTTTCCAAATCTTTGTCCTTGCTGGTTAATCTATGACCTGTAATTTCTAGCAATATGTCCTACTTTGTTGCATCTAAAACATACTACCACTTTTCTTTGATTCATTTCTTCAATAGATTTCTTATCTGCATTGTTAGTATTCCCATTCATTCTATTATAATTATTCACAATTACTTTAGGTCTTCTAAATTTGTTAGCTCTGTGTCCAAAACTATGACAATTATAACAATGTCCATTAAGAGGTTTAAATTGCTTACCTGTGCAATCTCTCTTCATGTGCCCAATAGTATTACAAGCAAAACATCTTCCTTTGAATTCTCTTTGCATTCCTTTAGATGATTCTTCCTATTTTGATTCTTCTTGCTTTGATTCTTCTTTCTCTCTAGGTGGTTCTTCTTTAGGTGGATCTTCCAATGTGTTCTCATCTAGCTTTATTTCCTCCACACTTTCAGATGTCTTCAGATCTAGCTTCTTACTTTCATGGATTGTTCTAAACATACTAAATCCAAATCCAGTCCTATCAAAGAATGGTTCTTCAAAAGAAATTTGTTTTCCAGCCTTATCACTATTTGAATATAGCCTTTCAAGTTGTTGTTTAGATTGAGTTAATTCACCTTTCACAATTTTATTATACTTCTCAAGTTCCACATACCGCACTTTTACTTTTTCAGATTTGGATGTTTCCTTTTCAAGTCTTGACCTTAGATCTTCATTCTCAATTTTCAATTTTTCATTATCAGATCTCAAATTTCCATCTTTCATACTAAGCTTCAGATTTACTATTTTCAACTCATTCTTAAGGATCTCATTTTCTTTTTCTAATTCATCACAATCTTCAACAAGCATATCAGATTTCAGATCTTCAATCTTACCTTTTAATTTGTCAATAACATTCTTTGCATCTTCATATTTTCTTCTTAAGGATTTTCTTTCATCAGTAAGCATATCAATCTGTTCAAGAGCTTCTTCAAGATTCTTCTGAAGTTGATCCATATCCATAGAGATCTTACTCAAGCTGCTAAGCTTTCCTTGAATGTTCCTTCTCCGAGTAACTGCACTCTGATACCAATTGTTAGAAATAGGAAATACTGAGAGGGGGGGTGAATCGGTATTTCAAAAACTTTTTCTTTTGTCCACTTATGGATATAACAGATTACTTTAGTGCATACAAAGATTAACAAGCTAATTAAAAAACATAGCAGTAAATAGAAAGAACTCATAACACATGATATGTTCTTGAGGAAACCCTGGCCAAGGGAAAACCCTGGTGGGGATGGTACCCACAAAGATCACTAATCAAAAGTATCCTATTAGGGATATTGGACCTTGTTAGGAGTCAATTTACAATATATAGTAGATCTGTCCTGGTTAAAGGACTTTAGGCCTTGTTAGAAGCCTTAACCCTGTTAGGAGTTAGATTACAAAACCTGATCACCAGCTTAGCTCACTGCCCAAACAGGTAATACAAAATTTTTCTGACTGTAATATGGTACTTCTTACAACTTCGCATCATTAGCCTTTACTGCTATCACAATATACAACTATCGCAAGTTATCTTTTCTTTCTTTTTACATATAACATCTATATTGTCATTACATTTCAAGTATGCCTAATATATGAGTTATTAGAGCTAATAACTTTACATGGTTAGCTACCAAAATCTTTATCCAAGAGCAAACATCTAGGATGTCATCCCTTCATAATGTTAAGTCATTATTTTGACAAGCAAAAATAATCCCTTAACTCTTTCGCTAATATTGTCTCCAAAACTGTTCTATCTGCAAAAACTGTCTTTGGTAAACTTCGAATAACTTTGTCTGTATTGCTCCAAACTTTATGTGCACTGAGATGGGGTATCCTCATACTCTGTAGAATCTTTAGTTAACTGCGCAAACAAAAATATTGCTCCAGTGAATGTTGCCAACTAAATCTTCATCGGGTGCTCTCTCAGGATCACTGTATCCATACTTAGACAATTTCTTCCTTCAACTTTCCATACTTGCATTCCAGATTCTATGCTCTCAATAGAGATCATATGTTGCCATAATGACAACATCTATGTATCCACATTAGCCAAATTGCCAACAGTACTTTAATTTATTGTAAAATTTTTCCAATGGATATACATAACAGTTGAATATTCGTGTAACCACTGAGTATTTCTTATTTTTTGTAGCTTATGTATTGCTTCAGTTTGATTTAAAGTTTTCTATTACATGTTCATTTCTAGCATCATGTTCTTAGACATAGGATACATGTTTGTTACAGAAGACTAGTGCATATATTGTGCTGATCCATTTCAAGTTATACAACCTTGAGTTGACAATTAAATGATACCTTTAGAGGGATTTTTGGCTACCAGATATGATGTCCAATCAATGAGTAGGGGAATGTCCTTTCCTAGTTAACAAAATTTGCATCAAAATAATTTTAAAAAAAAAAGAATTTTTTTAAAGTATAAAGAATCAAGTGTAAAAAATAATTATAATTTGTTTTAGATTTGGTCAAGCAAATCAAAAGGTATTAAAAATATGGTACACATATGTCTCTAAGAATAATGGAGAAACTGGTAAAACAAATTAATCTATAATATGTTAATGTTGTCCAAAAATACAAAAAATTAAATGGTTATAAATCTTAGAAGACCTATGAAATTATGGTGGTACTTTTACAAATACCCAATTAATGATGTGTAAACCTGATAATGAGGAAGTTGAGAAACCTGTTTCAAAGAAAAAGATACATGATAAAAGTGGGAAATGGAGAGAATCCCAAGCCTCGATGTTGTTATCCAATTCTATTAACTTGTCTTGTCCTTGACTTATAAATTTTCCAAACCTAGATTGGGTTATTTTAATTTAATATAAGTTGGTCACATTAGAGTTGTTTTGCTATTATTTGGGTGGACAACCACTATTTTGCACACCATCTTGGTTCACTTACCTTGGTAGAAGGGATACCTAGAAGAAATCTATAACATAAAAGTTAAAAATTGCTAACCAACCTGCCACTCATGTATAGTCATGAAAATAATCAAATGTAACAAAATAATATGTTCCAATAGTAGGAATATGTAAATCCAACTCCATACACCAAAATTACATGTACAAAATCTATTGTGCTTTCATAACTGATACCTTGATGTCTGGCCGACAGCCATGGCCATCCAACTGACACTGCCAAAAACTAACTGATACCACCAAGAAACTGTTATAGAGGTTTTGACATCAATGACAACAATGGTAGCAACATATAAAAATATCTAACAATCTTCCCCTTTTTCATTGATGGTAAAACAACAAAAACTTCAAAAACAAAGAAACTCCAAAAAACCCAAAAGCTCCCCCTAAGTAGATACTTTATTAATGTTTTTGTTTTGCTCTTTCTCTCTCCCTTTTTGCCACAATGGTAAAAGGCCAAAACTAGAACTGATAATTTTTTTTTAAAATAATAGTCTAGATGTTAAAGACCTTCTTATACCTTTATTTAGTTATTGGAAACTTCTTCTACTCAAAAACATCGGCTCCCATCTAGGTGCATAGACCATCATGCTCCACTAGCATGTTAAAATATGAAATCTAGTCTAGAGAATAAAATCATTGTTCATAACTCTATGCATCAGCAACAATATTAGAGACATCCTCCAACTGAACCTCAATCAAGACCTTTACTATCCAAAATTTCTTTACCAAATCTTATCTCTGTCTCTATAACTACAATATTTCTCCTTGTAACTGACCAAATCTTATCCTCTATTTTCCTTCTCTTTCTTTGAAATAATCATGTTTCTTTCCCAACTCATTCAATTCTATCTCAATAAATTCAATCCTACCTCTAAAGTAGTCAACATTATGATGCCATATAAGTTAATACATGTACATATAATTTATATAACTTCTACTTTGCATCCATATACTTCTTCTCAATAGAATAATTGATCTTCTTGTAATCAGCTCCACTCTGCAACAATATTCTCTTAATATTTCTGACTATCTCAACTGGTAGCTCACATTAGACACACTAGAAACAATGATTTTCCTAGTAATCAAGGATTAATCAATAATTCATCCATCTTTGTCCAACTCATCGGAGAGAAACTGGGTTATAATTCACCAACTTTGTCATACTCACCATATTTTAAAAATACTAAACCACATTACAATCTAGAGAGTTAGATTTTGATGGAGAAACCACATCTTTCTCAATCTCTTCTTCTTCTTCCTTTTCTTCTTCATCATCTGAGGTTGTAACAATTTCCTCTTATTTACACTAGTTTTTATTCTTTTTGGTTTCAAAGGGGAACCATCAATGTATGTTATAAAATTATGGTCTTCCCAACAAAAGATTGTAATTAAGGGGTCCTAAAATCGCATGAATTTGTGTATCTAGAATAACCATACCAACTTTAAAAGGTAAATTTATGATCCCCAAGGTCTTCTTAGCAATGTTATCAAAGCTGGGAATATGAATGTTATCAAGCTTAATAGTGGTCATATCAACCTTAATAGGTTTTAGCATATCTAGACTACACACATTCAAACCTGACCCATTGTCAATCAAAGTCATCTGAATAAGATTTCCATCAATGAGAACAACAACCATAAGAGCATCATACTAGTTATGCACTTGCTTAGGAGGCAATTCGTGTTGAGTGAATACAATTTGAGGAGGAGTAAACACCATGTGCATACACTCCAATAAGGAATTAGGGTATGTGCAGGATCATCATATGCCAAAAAGTGGCGATGTGATATAGAAGTTTTGATTGATAGAATCTTTGAAAAACAACTATAACTTTGAAATAATATAACATTTTCAAACTCTGAAATATACATCACATTCTATGCTTCACCTAACACAATAATAATAAACAATTATTTCAATTTGATGAAGTTTAGACTAAGTTAAGGTGGTCAAATACGAGAGTTTATATATTCAAGAAAAATTGTAGAATAAAAATCATAATTAATTATTTACTTGCAAAAAAAATTACAAAAAAATATACATCACATCCAGACACGAGTCTAGTACTTTTATCTAGAATCTTATAAAAAAATATTATCATTTGATTTTGTTTAATGTGGTTAGACATACACCTAGTTGTTATCTTTCTAGTTTTGATTAATAGACTTATTAAAAAATAGTTATAACTTTCAAATTGTATAACATTTTTGAAATCCAAAACATTTCTCACATTCTAAGCTTTTTCTAATACAATAAAAATAAAAAAATTTTTCAATTTGATAAAGTTTAGACTAAGTTAACATGGTCAGACACGAGAGTTTTTGTATTTTGAAAAAGTTATAGAAGAAATATGATAATTAATTATTTACTTAGAAAAAAATTACAACAAAATATGTGTCACATCTGAACATGATTCTACTACTTATATCTAGAATCTTGTAAAAATAATTATCATTTGATTGTGTTTAAGGTGGTCAAACTTACACCTACTTCTTATTTTTTTCCTAAAATTTTCATACTACTACATTGAAATTTGAAATTTTCAATATATAGAATAATTTTTTTTCAAAAAAGTCCTAGTATCCTAGAAACTAAATTAAATTTTCTACAGATTCTATTCTTACATATTTTTGATATAATATTTATAACTTGTGTAATTTTTTATGTCAACTTGCCTAAACCTAATTTTCTGAATTTTCATTGCCACTTAAGGGCCTAGTTTGCATACCATGATCCTACACATACCCATGAATGTTATCTTGGTTAGGTTGTGGGATAGGAAGAGTAGACAAATATTTTTTTAAAGCCTCATGATAAGTAGGAGAGGTTTGAAGAAGCTCCAATAAGGATATCTTTGCAGGAGTAGCACGTAACTGTTCAACTAGATCATATTCCTTACCTAAAGAACTAGGTTGAGGTGCTTGATGAAGAATAGGTTTAGAGGGAGGGAGAGAAGTGTGAATAACTAGAATGGTGGGTTGAGGATTATTCCATGTTCGATAGGTATGTGCAACAAAAGTATAATCGATTTTTCCCTTAAGGACTATAAGAGGTGATTTGTTTGAAGGACAACCCTTAAGAGTAATAAGTGGTTGTTGAGGAGGACATACTTTGAGAGTTATAAGGGGTTTAGTGAATAGAACCAATTTAATAGGCTCAATATTACAAATAGTCTCACACAAAGGAAGCCATGATAAAAACCTATCATAAAGATGAGGCTGGATAGATGTAGAGGAAGATGATGAAGGAATGGATTCAATTAAGATCACATTCATTACATCCAAGAGTTCATCACTAGATAGCTCATGAGGTTTACTAGAAAACGCATCATCAAAGAACTCATAAAAGAAATCATACATCTTGAAAGTAAAGAAAGCTATTTATAATGAAATGAAATGCAATCAAAGAATTTTTTAAATTTTTTTTAATGTTTATAAATGTAATGCATGTAAAAGAAAGATCTAACTGCTAAGATAAAAGAAATGAGAGTTCATGTCGGTTCACCAAAATTTTTAGGGGGGAAATGGCATCAATGATTTATAACAATGTAAACTATGTGTACCAGATTTAACACTTTCTCCCTAAGCCATTCAATATAAGAGAAAGAGGGGCTTCCAAACCTAACTCTTGATATAACCTAGATTCGCAAGGTCCCAAAATGATTAAGGGTTCCAATACTAAACCAAAATTACCTCAAGGAAGTATACTAGCAAGGCCTCTTTCAAGCAATGTTATAATTGATAAAATGGTAAGTGAATGTATGTGTGAAATTGAACTTATTAACATAAACAAAGTGGATCTAAATGATAGATATAAGGACTCAAACCAAATGAGATGCATAAACATATCTATATCAATAAATGAAATAATGGATATGATACTTACCTTGAAATGTGTGACATAATGTTCTTTTTTGCTCTGAAAATTATTGTTCTAGACCTATAGCTAAATTTATGACTCCAGATCTGCAATCACAGATGAAAACCTATAAAATGCTAAAATTATTAGGCTTTCAGGAATAGGTCGACCATGTCAGTATTTTCTTGAATAGGTCAACCAAGTCACCGTATTCCTGGGGTAATTTACTGAAGTTGACCTGAGTTTTTTGGTAGCTCTCAATTTGTAACTTTTATATCTATAACTATCCACCTGATAACCTACAAATATGTGACATAATGTGTGTGTGTGGATATCTATAAAGGGGTTTTCCTTAGTAACCCCCTATTTTGGTTGTTTTCACCATCGTGAATACTTATTAGAAATATGTTATTTGTGTATGTAGTGCTCGTGAATCCTAGATTGTAGATCTAGAATGTAAAATAGGTACAAATGCAAAGAACCTATTCTATAAGTGAAACCCTAGCATGTATGTATGTTGGATATTGCTAATGCATGGGGTGGTTATTGATACATTTAATATATTTAATCACTACATTACTGAATGGGCATTCATACTGTTGTCATTTGTGTTTTGTCACTGATGTTAACATATGTTTCTGTGAAGAGTATGGGCTGAGTATGATAGTGTACAAATATTGTACAGATGTTTCAGAAGATGTGAAGATAGATGAAAGTATAGGAAGATGTTGTGATCTTATATCCTAGATTGCATCATGTAATGTTAGGTTTTGCGAGAGTTATACATGCTTTGGTGAAGACTGGTTATTGGACAGTGACAGTGGAAGCTGATAGAGTGAGTCTTTGTGTTTCTGGTACATCTTACAGAAGACATGGATTAGGTGTATGTGAGATTAAGAGATGAAAGACAAGGTACTAAAGGATGTTCATTGGTTAGCGCAAGGTACAAAATGCTAGATGACATCAGCTATGGCATGTGATCGAGAGAAGATTTATTTGGGAGCAGACTTTAGAGGTGTAGCATGCATTTTGTTTGGCAAATGTAAATTAAGGATGTCAGTCCTTAATTTTTGTAATGGAATCATTGTATACTTATTTTAGGTACTATGTGTATCTTAGCAAGAGTTTATATAAATAGGAAAGCCTAATGGGCCATCTTGATCATGTAGAATGTAATAGGGTATATATGTAAGATCTTTTCTTTGGAAAAGATATGGAGAGAATATATGTGATGTAAAGAAGATTGTGAAAGATGCGAGTTGTGTTTGATGGATGTAGAGAAGAGGATTGCTGGTGAACTTTATTGGAAGTGATCAAGAAAAGATAGTTGTTGTTGGACAGTTCAAAAGACTAGGTATTTCTTCATATACACTTGTTGCAAATAGAGAGTGGGTATGTGTAGGATCATGGTATGCCAAAAAGTGGTGATGTGAAAAAAAAAGTCCTGATTTATAGACTCTTTGAAAAATAACTATAACTTTCAAATAATATAAGATTTTTTAAATCTAAGATATAAATCACATTCTATGCTTCACCTAATACAATAATAATAAACAATTGTTTCAATTTGATGAAGTTTAGACTAAGTTAAGGTCATCAGACACAAGATTTTTTATATTCAGGAAAATTTGTAGCATAAAAATCATAATTAATTATTTACTTGGAAAAAAAATACAAAAAAATATACATCACATCGGGGCATGAGTCTACCACTTTTATCTAGAATCTTATAAAAAAAATATTATCATTTGATTTTGTTTAATGTGGTCAGATATACACCTTCTTGTTATCTTTCTAGTCTTGATTGATAGACTTATTGAAAAATAGCTATAACTTTCAATCTGTATAACATTTTTGAAATCCAAAACATGTGTCACATTCTATGCTTTTCCTACTAAAAGAAAAATAAAAAAAGTTTTCAATTTGATAAAGTTTAGACTAATTTAACGTGGTCAGACACGAGAGTTTTTATATTTTGGAAAAGTTGTAGAAGAAAAATCATAATTAATTATTTACTTGGAATAAAATAAAATAAAAATATGTGTCACATCCGGACATGAGCCTACTACTTATATCTAGAAACTTGTAAAAAAAATATCATTTGATTCTGTTTAAGGTGGTCAGACATACACCTACTTTTTATTTTTTCCTTAAATTTTTGTACTACATTAAAATTTGAAATTTTCAACATATAGAATACTTGTTTTTCAAAAAAGGCCTAGCATCTTAGAAACTAAATTCAATTTTATACAGATTCTCTTCTTATGTATTTTTGATATAATATTTATAACTTGTTCAAATTTTTATGTCAACTTGCCTAAACCTGATTTTCTAAATTTTCTTTGCCACTTAAGGGCCTAGTTTGGCATACCATGATCCTGCACATACCCGAGCTCTTAAGGTGGATTTAACTTTCTTTGGGAAGTGAGCCCTCTTTCTATTCTTAACTCCTAATAGGGTCTGTCCTGTAACAAGGATTGTGCACTGTAATGTTTCCATGAGCTCTTAACACGTCTAAATCTTCTGACAAGGATACTATACTCTCAGTACATTATTTGTGGGTGCTAATTCCCATTGGGGTTTTTACCTTTAAAATGGTTTCCCCAAGACCAAAATATTGTGTTGTTATGTTCGCATTCATTGTGTTCATTGGATCTAATATTGCTACTATTCAAAGTTTAAAGTTTAATATTCTATCATACAACCGATTCACCCCCCCTCTTAGTTGTATTGTGGACTGTTATTCCTAAAAATTGGTATTAGAGAAATTGGTTCTTAGAGAGAAATCTTAACAGCTTGAGGTGATCTTGGACATGGCATTCTATAGGAAGGATGGTCCAAAATTTGATCTTGAAAACTTTGACAGTTGGAACAACAAGATGCAAACTCATTTTCTATGTTTGGGAATTGACTATTGGTTGATCACAAAGAATAAGGTGACTATAAAGACTAAGAATGACTTTCCATTGGCTTCTGATGATGAGAAGAAGGTATTCTCTCACAACATAGTTGCAAGAGAATCATTGATCAACACACTCTCTAAAGGAGAATTTACTGAAGTTAAAGACTTGGATTCGACACACTAGATTTGGCAAAGATTAGAAGAACTATATGAAGGAGACAAATATACCAAGCTAGCGAAGTTACAGAACTGGAAAACAAAGATAGAGAAGATAAAAATGAATGATGATGAAAGCATCAGGGCTTATGTTCAAAGGGTTATAGAAGTTGTGGTTAGAATCAAAAACTATGGAGGCACTTATGATGAAGAAGAGGTCATTGTGAAGATCCTTAGATCGTTGACTCCTATTTACAAGTTCAAGGCTCTATCTATTCAAGAGACTATACCTTTGACTCTGAAATTTAGTAGAGAGATGTTGATTGCAAAGCTAACCACTTTGGAAGCTATAGAAATGGGAGACTTTGTGCCTAAAGTTGAATCTTCATTTAAGGCATATGCAGACAAGAAGATAATGTCTTCACTTTCGAGCACCAGCAGTGAGAGTCCGAAAGAAGAGCTTGGAGAGTATGTCAAGGAATGAGAATAGATAATGGCTAAAGAAAGAAAGGTGGATAAACTTGTTGCACTAATCGCTAGAAGACAAAAGAGAGGTAAGGGTAAATTTGAAGGCAACTTACCTTTGAAATGTTTTTCATGCAATAAGGTTAGTCATTTTGCATCTAGATGTCCTACAAGAGTTCCTAAGTACAAGCCTAAGTTTTATAAGTCTAAGAAGGATAAGGAATGTTATTATGCTTGTGTAGGTATTTTTGATGATGATGATTTAGATTATGATGAAATTAGATTTTCTGCTATTAGAGATGAACCAATACATGAGTAAAAGGATTTAGTATCACATGTTGATAAGAAAATTGAATGGATTATAGACAGTGGTTGTTCACATCATATAATTGGAGTCAAAAATAAGTTTTTTAAGTTAGTAACTTAGTATGATGGTGGTGTTGTAAGGTTTGGAGATAATCTTCCTAAACCTATCATAGGAGTAGGATCTATTACTCTAGATGGAAAGACTAATACTAATAATGTACTACTTGTTGATGGACTTAAGCATAACTTATTAAGTGTTAGATAGTTGATGGACAAAGAGTTTCAATTAAAGTTTAGTAATGGTGAATGTTTTATCAGAAGTAAGGAAGGAAAGCGGATTCCAACCGACACTAAATCTAGATGTAATGTATTTTAATTAAATACATCTAGAGCCTCTTGTTTTGTTGTGAAGGTAGATGATAGTTGGTTATGCCATAGAAGATTTTTTCAAGTTAATTTTGATAACATTGTGAAGGCAAGTTTGACTAATGCAGTAAGAGATCTACCAAAGATTGTGAAACCATCTAACACTGTATGCAAAGAATGTGTCATGGGAAAATAGACTAGAAGTAGTTATAAAAGAAAAGCATATACATCAAAGGGAATGTTGGATCTAGTACATATAGATCTATGTGGACCTACAAGGACAAAATCATACTATGTTGAAAGGTATTTTATACTTTTTGTTGATGAATTTTCTAGAATGATGTGGGTTACTTATTTGAAAGAGAAATCAGAGGCATTTGGTAAATTCAAGACATTCAGAGTAAAAGTTGAGAATGAATCAGGTTTAAAGATAAATGGTTTGAGGTTAGATAGAGGTGGGGAGTTTACTTTAGACCTATTCAATTAATACTATGAAGAGCATGGAATACAGAGACAAACATCTTCTCCTAGGAATCCACAACAGAATGGGATAGCAAAGTGAAGAAACAAGACTATACTTGATGCTGCTAGGACAATGTTGCTTGAAGGAAATGTATCTCATATGCATTGGAGAGAAGCTGTTGGGACAATGGTGTACACATTGAATAGAATTAAAATTAGAGAAAGTATAAGTAAGACTCCTTATGAATTATGGTTTAATCATACTCTTACTATAAAATATTTTAGAATATTTGGTAGTAAGTGCTATATCAAGAGAGATGATGAGATAGGGAAGTTTGATGCTAGAAGTAATAAAGGAATTTTCCTTGGTTACTCTACTAAGAGAAAGGATTACAAATGTTTCAATTTGAGATTGAGGAAGAAGATTGAAAGTAGGATCATAAAGATACATGAAAGCTTTCAGATACAAGAGAGAATGTATGACTATAATCAAAATACATAGATCAAAGAGGTTATTGCTGTCAAAGAAGAATAAATTGTTGAGGCTGAATGCAAAAATGAGACTTGTGGTGATGACACCAATGAGGCTATTGAGGTTCCTAAGACTCTGAGGTATGTAAAGAATAATCATCCTGAAAATCAAATTATTGGCAATACTAATCAAGGAGTAATGGCTAGATCAAAGGCTAGAAAGGAAATTTGTTTGATTTCACAAGTTGAACCAAACACTATAGATGAAGCTTGTAGAGATGAATCCTGGATAAGTACTATGAAGGAAGAATTAGATTAGATAAAGAAGAACAACACTTGGGAATTTGTTCCTAGACCTAAGAATAAAAATGTAATAGGAACTAAATGGGTTTTTAGAAACAAAATGAATGAAGAAGGGGTTCTTGTAAAAAAAAAAGCAAGACTGGTATGTAAAGGCTATTCACAACAAGAAGGCATAGACTTTGAAGAGACATTTTCTCTTGTTGCTAGAATAGAATCCGTGAGACTATTCTTGGCTTATGCTACACATAAGAACTTCAAGATGTATTAGATGGAGTTAAAATCTGCATTCTTGAATGGGGATCTTGAAGAAGAAGTGTATATAGAACAACCTGATGGATTTCCTTTACGCAAAGATGGAGACATGGTATGCAAGTTGAAGAAGGAACTGTATGGGCTAAAGAAAGCTCCAAGGACTTGGTATGCAAGGTTAGACAAATACCTACTTTGGCTTGGATTTAGAAAAGGTAACACTGAAAGTAATTTGTATTTAAGAACTAGTGAAGATGGAGTTTTGATAATAGAAGTCTTTGTTGATGATATTATCTTTGAAGGTAATGATGATCTATGTGAGAAATTTTCTAAAGAGATGGAAAATGAATTTGAGATATCCATGATAGGTGAAATGAAATTCTTTCTTGGCCTGCAAATAAATCAAAGAAAAGATGGAATTTTTATTTCTCAAACTAAATATCTTAAGAAAATGTTGAAAAAATTTGGAATGGAGGACTATAAACTAGTTGGTGCACCCATGGTAACTGGTAATAAGATGATAGTTGATGATGAATCAAAGTGTGTTTTTCAAAACAAGTACATATCAATGGTTGGAGGATTACAATATCTAACTCACACCATACCAGGTATTACTAATGTTGTTGGAAGTGTGGCTAGATATCAGGCATAACCCAAAGAGACACACCTAGCTACTGTAAAAAGGATACTAAGATATCCGAAAGGAACAATAGACTATGGTTTATGGTATGATATAAATGATAGCTTTGAACTTCATGCTTATATTGATGTTGATTAGGAATGAAACATTGATGACATAAAGAGTACTAGTGGTGGTGCATTTTTCCTTGGGAAAAAGTTGGTTTCATGGTTAAGTAAGAAGCAAGATTGTATAGCTCAATCTACTATTGAACCAAAGTATGTTGCTACTGCTATAAATTGCACTCAAATTGTTTGGATGAAACAAATACTGAAAGACATTAGAATAAATTTTGATGAGCTTGTGGTTATCCACTTTGATAATACCAGTACAGTGAATATGTCAAAGAATTCAATGATGCACTCTAAAACTAAACATATTTCTATCAAATATCACTTCTTGAGAGACAAGGTGGCAGAGAAGGAAATAAAGTTAGAGTATATTAGTAAAAAGGAACAGATTGCAAACATCTTTACAAAATTGTTGCCAAAAACTACCTTTGAATATATTAGAGGTATGTTTGGGGTTCAAGCCCCTACCAATCAGAATTAAATGATGTAGGGATGTATCAGTCTAGAGGATTTTAGAGCCTTATCATATTATAGAGTGGATATAGGGATCTACTCCTCAAGGAGAGTGATCGTGGAAGGAAGGTATTGGAGAACAGTCGATGACTCATGACACCCTTTTCTATTGTTGTCAAAGGGGGAGTGTTGCTATGAGAAAATCCCTACTATATGGGGAGATTGCATGAAGGAATATTGTGAGAGTACTGTTTGGTTATAGAGCTTTGGATTGATATAACTTTGGGATGATGGATTTTCCCATATGTTGACATCAATGTCAAAGGGGGTGATTATTGGATATTGCTAATGCATGGGGTGGTGATAGATACATTTAATATGTTTAATCACTACATTTTAGAATGGGCATTCATTATTGTCATTTTTGGTTTGTCACTGATGTCAACATATATTTCTTTGAAGAGTATAGGCTAAGTATGATAGTGTACGAACACTGTAATGTTTTAGAGCATGCAAAGATAGATGAGAGTATAGGAATATGTTGTGATCTTATATCTGAGATGGAATCATGTAATGTTGCATATTGAGAGAGTTATATATGCTTTGGTGAAGATTGGTTACTGGACATTGACACTGAAAGTTGATAGAGTGAGTCTCTCTATTTCTAGTATATCTTACACAAGATATGGATTAGGTGTATGTGAGATTAAGAGATGAAAGACAATGTACTGAAGGATGTCCATTGGTCAGCATAAGGTACAGATTGATGGATGATGTCAGCTATGGTGTGTGATCTGGAGAAGACTTATTTGGTGTGTGTGTGAATTTTGTACCTGATCTGTAGACACAACACTTCAGTAAAATATTAGAGGTTAGCAAAAATAAAAATTGTGTAATAAATTGAAAGCTAAACTAACCAGGTGATTTACTACCTTCTAATAGGTGCGAGATTGATGTTCTCAGATTGCTATCAAGATCAGTGACCTAGACGACACCTAAATGAAGGATTTGAATGCAAAACTGATATGAAATATGAATGCAATTAATCTATTTTTTTAATATTTTCTATGCAATGATATGAAACTTGATATGGAATCTATGCTAATATGGAAATTGATATGCTAAAATGATCTAACAATGATATGAAAAAGAATCTAAATGAATGTTAAAAAAACAAATTGATCTCACAATAGCCTTGATTCACAATAAGCTTTGATTCTCCAAATTCCAATTCTTCAAAATAGTTGTGCAATTCGTAGACAACTTTGGCAAAGTAAGCTTGCAAAATTATGAGATGCTTTGAGATGAGCTGAGGCTTTAATTTTATAGAAATCCAAGGCTTTGAAGGTGCATGGAAAAAAGCCATAAATCACTCAGATTAACTCAGCTTGATTTTTGAGTTATCTGATAATAAAGATAATTTAATTCACAAAAACATGCAAATCATCCAAAAATAGCTTTTTAACCCAAATTAGAGTTTAGCTTTAATTGATAATTGATAGTTGTCTGCTTTTCTGATTGTGCATGTTTTATTTATGAATTGATTTAATAATAAAGTGATTTATTTCCAACTTAACTGATTTTGAAAAATAAAACAATTGATTTATGGTTTAATCAATTATTTAATCAAACTTTTATTCAAAAATAATATCATCAAATATGACAACTTGCTTTACTTAATTAAATAAGAATTTAATCAATTAATGATAGGAATTTTGATTTATTGTCACATTTAAATAATAATAATTAAGAATAAATATAATTAAATTCAATTAAATAATTAAGTAGCAGAATTAAATCTAATTAATTAAATATTGAGAATATTCAATTAATCAAACTTTAGGATAAATTAGATTTATCACCAAATAATCATTAAATCAAAGATAATTATGATGATTAGGAATATTACTAAGAATATTCCCCGATGCAGAATTTAGAATAATCAATTATGATTCGATGATGTTCAGATGTGCCTTTGGTTAGGACTTCAATGTTGATTTCATTTGATATGTCGATATAGGAGGTTAATGAACTTATAGCCCATTTTTGGGGTATTACATTTTTCCCCTCTTTGAATTACTGTGCGAAGCGTAGTGGTTCAAAGATAGTCTATGTATGATAGAGATATGAAACTGATTCGAAAGATATGATGATTGAAAGATTTGAAGATGTGATTTGAAGAATTGTTTAAGCATTGAAGTTCATTTATTCATTGTGAGATCATGCAAAGATGAAAAATGAAGTGCAAAATGCAACCTAAGACCTAGGACCTACTCACTGATCATATATCGATTTGTTATCATCATTGAACTTTTAGGTAGCTAGATAAATCAATACAATGCCCACTAGCTATGAAACCATAGACATATGAATATCGATGTGTATGCGCAAGAATCAATACAACACCCACTAGCTAGGCAACCATGGACATATGAATATTGATTTTGTTTTCAGAATGTTGGATTAGATATAAGCACCAAGGCATAAACGCCAGGATGACCTGAATATCATGTCCATTTTGATATAGCAATTTGTATAAGCATCAAAACATAAATGTTGTGATGACCTGAATACGCCTTGCATGACAAACACATCAAATAGCCAAGAGATTATTCTAAATCCAATGTGAATTACCCGTAGTGACCTTTTATCGTTCACATCTTTAGGTAAGATCGTGTTTCACAGTAGGAGAAAGAACTCACTCAAAAAGACAATAGTTAGATCAAACTTCCTTGAAATTTTTGGGTATCAATGGTCGAGGTACACATGGCCATCCAATTCGAGATAGAGGCTCTTATAGTTGGACACCATTTCAATCCAAAATTTCCAAAGTTGTTAGATTTTCACATACAAGAAGAAAACAAAGAAAAGATTATGCCCCCAGTCATCTCTCTAAATCCTATAAAGGACATCATCGAAGAGCTCGAAGGGATACAATATGCAAAAAATCTCAACGTGAATCAGTAAGCATACAAGGAGATAAAAGCATGTAAAAAAGCATAGATTGTTTTTTGTTTAATGTTTGATTTTGTTGTTGTAGATGCAAATTCCTTTCGGGAGATGAGATAGACTTGACTGACTCAAATGAAGCTTCAAAGGACTCTGACTGGATATGATACATCTAAGATATATTGGAGGCCATAGGATATAACATTGATTGCCCCCAACTATTAAGCATTGATAGGATACAGATGCTTGAGTTGAGTGGTGTACAGATCGACTTATTGAAAACAGGAATGCAGAAACAAACCGAGAGATATGTACAAACTAAAGAAAAACTGAAAGCTGGGAAAGACCAAGATTGCGCTGATAGATGGAGCATTTTGAAACAAGTGGCACCCGTTTGCCAAGTTTTCACCATCTTGGTAGAGATTCTATTTTTTCTACCAAGGTGCCTGTTTCCAGGTTTTCACCAAGGCACTTTTCTTTTGTTTTTTTCATTTTTTTGTATTTTTCATTTTTTCAAATTTTTTGTACTTTTGATATTTTTCAATTTTTTTGTGAATCATCAAGGTGGCTATTGCTAGGTTTTCACCAAGATGTTCATTTTTTTTAGGACTTTTTCTGATTTTTATAATTTTTTCAGGACATTTTACCATAGACTGAATTCCCTAAGCGTAGAATTTCTTCAGATGGAGAACGTTGATTGGTTCTCAGAGCGTTTCTCCTTCAGTCATTGAGAGTTGATAGGCACCAGAGCCAAAAGTAGCAGTGACAATAAAGGGACCCAGCCAGTTGGGTTCAAACTTCCCCTTGCGTTCTCGATGGGATTGAATTTTAGGATTTTCTCTCAAGACTAGATCACCAACCTAAAATTCTCTATGTCTGACTTTCTTATTGTAGCCTCTAGACATTCTCTTCTGATATACTCTGAGATGATCATACACTACTTGTCTGCACTCATCTAGTAGTTTAAGTTCTTGCAACCTAGACACTCTGTAGTCATTATCAGTTATTAGACCATGCATTCTAATTCTGAGTGATGGGATTTCAACCTCAATAGGTAGTACTACTTCAGACCCATAAACTAAAGCAAAAGGCGTAGCCCCAGTAGGTGTTCTGATACTTGTTCTGATACTAGTTTTGATACTTGTTCTGAACTGGTTCTGATACTAGTTCTGACACTTGTTCTAATACTGGTTCTGATACTTGTTTTGATACTTGGTATATTTGATAGCATCTTTTTCCATTTGCAAACTCCCAAGCAAGATAATATCGTGCAGTCCCAATGTCTAGCAAGGTGGAGAACAAGAGGGATTGACAAGTTGGTGGAAGAGATGGAAGACAAGAGAATAAAGGATAATGAAGGGAAGAAATCCTCAAGGGAAAACTCCTCAAGAATACCCAAGCTAGGGAAAAATTGTCATGTAAAGCACATTTGGACAAGCAATGAAAGGCTAGCATAGGATAAGTCACAAAAGCGTAATGCCAAAGAAGGACAGGATGTAGTCCAAAAGAGTAGACATGTCAAGTGGTTTCAAAGCATCGTGTTCTACTCTTTTTTTTTATTAGATCAAGACCAAAGGGGAAAAGGATAGCCAAAGACTAGAATGAATGGAGGAAAATAAATATGAAGGCTAAACAGGAAGGGAATGAAAGAATGATCATCGTAAGATAGCTCACAAAATAGCCAAATGTTCATGTATAGATCAACATTGTCAAGATCAAAGAGAGAAGATGGAATGGATGAAATATGTAGAAGAACTACGCATGATGCCTGATTGCCAGGTTTTCATCACGGTACTTATCCAAGGCACCACAAGGGAGTGGTTTTCACCATAAGATGAATTTATTTCTCTTTACTTTTGCTACCAAGGTGCCTGTTTCCAGGTTTTCACCAAGGCACATTTTTAAAAAAAAAATTTCTCTTTTGTTGGAAGAAGGCAAGCTTTTTAGATAATGCTCCTTGAAAGGATAAACCATGATATACCAAGGATTCAAATGATATGCTCAAAGATGCTGATAGGGAAAGGATTATGGAAGAGAAAAATAGAGGATAAGGTTTTATGTAAAGTGAGTGAGGTTGGAAGATAGGAGGAATAGGCAAGTGAGAAAAAATGATAGAAGGTAGAAGGATAATGAATGGAAAGATTGTGAAACGGTAGATGGAAAGGAAGGCAAGATCAACATAAACACATACCTTGAAGGATGGTGAGAGGATGGAGGAATCATGAAGGAAGGAATATGTGAAGGAATATGGTGAATGGATAGTAAAGGTTGTGGTTTAGGCACATGGAATTGAGGAATGCTTTTGGAAGAAGATAAAGTGGAAGTCTTTGGAAGCTTGAATGTCAACTTCACTTTTTGTTCAACACCAGACTCTTTCAAGAGAGACTTTGGAATCCATATAGTCGTAGGATTTTCATTTATTTTTGGTAATTTGGAGAGAATATCTTCAATGATAGATTTTGGAACCCATACTTGTCTTGTAGTTTTTTTCTTAGATATCTCTTTTGACTTTATGTTTCCATGTCTATTAGAGGAGACATGGTGATCTTCTTTTTTTGATGGATTCTTGTATTGTGTCTTTTTCTTGTATTGAACATTCAAGTTACTTCCAAAAGACTTGGGACTTGTGGAAGAAGGAGGATATGACTGGTTTAGATGGGTGGGTGGATGAAAAGGATTCAAGGGTATGCATCTATGTTGATCTTGAGGAAAGATGGGAGATGGAGGGACGTAAGGACCCAAGATGGATGGTGAATTAGGAAAGTTAGGAGGGGAAAGTGAAGAGACATAAGGAACCAAGATGGAAGGTATATGTGAAGCCCTTAGTAGTGGTGGAGGAGGTCCAAGGATGGATGCGGAAGATGCAAAAGGATAATCAATAAGTTCATCAACATCTATATGGCAACCAAGAATATCAACATCTTTAGAGTGAGCATTAGGATTTTCAATAGAATCATGGATATCTTGAATATGAGCACCTTCTTTGATAGGATTATTCAAAGCTTGCAAAGACTTAGGAAGAGTAGAAAGTGGAAGCGAACATGGAGTGGTAGAATAAGAAGATGGAAGACTTTGATCTTGACAAGGATCTTTGGATAGCATAAGTGCATAATTTTTTTCTTGATTTTCAATAGGCTTAACATCAGAAGTAACAACACCATTTTTACCAACCTTAATGGAAGTATCATCTTTGGAAAGCACAAGCGTAGTAAGGTTATTTTGATTTTCAATAAGCTCAACAGTGTAAGTAGTAGCTTGATCTTGCTTAGGAGTATACTTAAGACATGGTGGAATGCATGAAAAAGGGTGTGCAGGATCAAAAGAACCCTAAAGCAGATAAGAGACATCATGAAAAGGATTGGATAACATGGAGGGGTCTTGATCTTGATCTTTCTTTACATTATTTTCTTTATCATTAGAGTCCTCTTGACATGGAGCCACTTCTAAGGACAAGGAAGCATGTTGGGATTGTATGGAAGATTTTGGAAGAGATGGTGGAGGACTAGCTGAAGTAGGGATTATAGCATATGAAGGCTTAGGCTCTTTAGGTTTATCATTATTGAAAGTATTTTCAGCCAAGTGAAGGTTAGCTTGAGTTTATTTAAGAGGTAGCCCTGGAGGATAACTATAGGGAACTGCATGAAAAGTATCAGGGCTTGTGTCAGATGAAGGTTCTGTGAAAGATTTGAAAGACTCAGAAGCTTTAGGAAATGTATGGGTATTGGAGGAAGTAGGGGATGGAAGGGAACCATCACAAGACAAAGGTCCAAAATTAAAATGATCTTTCTTGAGAGTGTAATCTTTATTTTCATCCTGAGAGTTCTTAGAGGAGAGATCCTTATAGTATTGACATTTCAAATATTCAGCACGGTACATTTTATATTCCTCAATAGAAGTAGATGTATCATCTAGATATTGTCCACAAAAGCCATCAAAATCTCTTTCAAAATTAGAATCATATGGATCACCATCATGATCTATCCAATGTGATGGCCCATTTGTAGTAAGTAGGAACACACGACGAGGAGGAATCTTAGGAACAAAGGTGTCATAGGTATCATTACATTGTCTGTCATCATAGTCATCATAGTCTCCAAAGATGGATGTATCACTCTCCATGGAAGAGGTATCATAAGGATTGTCATGTTGCTCATATTATGTCCAGGGGCATGGTGACATGTACAAGTCTTTATCAAATGGAAAAGGGCATAGAGCTTCCATGGAGAACTCTTTAGGTTCCTTTTCTTTCTCAAGTTTGTTAATCTTGACTTGCATAGCATGCATTTGTTTCATCATGGCCCTCATTAGAGTTTCTTCCTCATGTGTACTGATTCTTTGAGACATGTGTACTAATTCTCAATAGCTACTACTCTTTTCTTGACACAATGATTTGTATGACAGATTCTAGAAATAGGTTGTAAAAGCTGAAGTATCTGGCAATTCTGACAATTTTCTGACAACTTTTCAAAAAATTTCCAAATGACTTTCTGCAGACTCGTACGATAGTTGGTAGGAAATGAAAAAATAGTTGAAAAACTTGTATGACAGTTGCAAGTAGGATTTTGACTTTTAGAATTTGCTGGCATGAAAACTCATATGACACTGGGTACTCAATCATACGATAGATGGGTAGTAATGAAATGACACTTGGCAAAAATTGGTATGAATTTTGACCTCCTGAAATATCTTTTGACTCCAGAAAGGATTTTACGTCAAATTTTGCAAATTTTAGGGTTTTTAGATTTAGATTGCTTGCAAGTTGTACTGTCCAGATTTGAAGATTATACCAGATTTGATCATTTTTAATAGCCAAGTAGATAAAGAAGCATGTAGAATAGCAAGCAAGTGATTTCAAGCACGTCTGAAAATAATGAACAAGGGAAAAAGCAACCTTGCACATGAACAATCAAGTGAGTGAATTCATTCTAATCCTCAGAATTGCTAATTATGTATGTTCCAAAATGTTCTTCAATGACGCACATATACCCTAGAAAGTAAAAATTTGGCATCGCTAGGGTTTTTAGTAATGGTTTGACTCTACAACTTTTATGATCCAAAGGGGTGAACTCCAATCCCAATGCACCAGGGTTTTGACACAGTCTGAGAACTTAATCTTCAGGAGTTGCTAGGGAGATCTGACAACCCAACAATGAACCATACCCATGGAGATTTCTTCCACAAGGACATTTATATAGTGGCTATCACTACCACGGCAAAAATGGCTATTACCGTTTGAGGTTCCATCAATGCAGTTTTCCCTATGAAAGGAGTGTCCGCTATGGTTAACCCTCTCTAAAGGTGACTCACAATAGTATACCACAAGGGGACTTGGCTCCAGATCCAAGGTTTTTGATGCCTTTTCACTTTTAACCCAAACAAAGTGGACAGATAAATTTGACATGCTAAGACAAAGTTTTTCTTCACCAAGGTCTATGATGTCAACCCCACATGATCTATCAACCTCTTCGGAAAGAGAATGTATCAATCAATAAGAGAAGATGCACAGACCAAGTTTGATTCACCAAAGCTCGTGATGTCAACCCCATGTGATCTATCAACCTCTCCGGGGAGAGAATGTATCGATCAATAAGAGAAGATGCACCAACTAAGTTGAATGTGAAACGCACTAAGTATCCTCCCTACCTACAAGGATTATATCATCAAGAAAGATTTCACTGGGAATCCAATCTCTCAAGAATCACGAATAGTGTTCATAGGGACTAATTACTATGTGAGCATAGATATATGTTTCCAAAAAGCAAATCTACCAAAAGTACCCAAAAAGCAGAAAGAGGAACACTTAACACTTAAAGCAAATATGAGATGAGTCCACAAGGTGGAACACTTAACACCTCACACAAGCTGAAAATGAGTCCCCAACTTAGAAAACAAGTAAGTTCCTAAAAGCATAAATGGGTTGCCAAGTGGAACACTTAACACTTCTGTCCTGTTGACCCCTCTCCTTTAATGTGGCCCTAACCTTGCAACCATGGGATGGAACGAGGGGTTGGAAGATTAGTGAGTCTAATAACCCAAGATAGCAATCAAGATCAATCACAAGTATCTAAGGCTACTTAATGAATCCTTAAGGGGTCACAACTTAGCATCAATTATGCAAGTGTGTAGAAATAGACAAAAGCATGAAAAGATGCACACAAGCCAGACACATAAGAGATTTATTTTAAGTCCAAATCAAAATTTTATTAGATGAAAGAGAATACTTGGGATCCTTGCAACGTGCTTCTTTTTAGCAATTCTTGTTGAGCTTTTCCATGCAAGCAAGTGACAAACTCTCCAACAAGCAAACAAGCAAACAAGATATGCAACATATATTCAACTTATGAAAACCATAGGTTTAGCTCTAAAAATCAATTATTATCAGCAATAATAACTAGAAATTAACCCAAATGACAACTCATATCATTTATTGAACCATGTAAAAAAAAAAAAAGTGCATACCCATCACAAAACTTTTTTTTTTTGCTGCATTTGACCTAGACAACAAGATCTGATTTTTTTTTTATGATTTTGGCCACAAAAATATAAATTCAAAATAGAGACCCCTACTAAAAAATAAAGATTTTTCCAAAAATTTAAAAATTTTAGAAAAATCTCTTCATTTGTGCCTTAGAGACCCATTTTATCAAAACAAACTAGTTTCTATAAATTGACTATTTGAGCTATTATATTGTGCCCAAATTTAAAACACAAAGAATGGACCCCCTGCAGAATTTAAATAGATTTCTAAAAATATAAAAATTTCTGAAAAATATGCTGATTTGCGTCAGATATTAATTTTTTCTGGAATTTAAAGAAAAAATTATTAAAAATTCAAAACATATCAGAAAATTCTAATTTTTTTACTGCAGCTTCCTTGATATGTGTCCAATTTGAAAAAAAAATTTCAAAGAAAAAATCCAAGCCGTTTGTGAGATAAAATTAAATATTTTAAACTTTAGGGTTTTAGCTCCCCAAAAAAATCAAAACTAGCATGTAAAGGTGGGTTGCCCCACGGTGGGTGCCAAAAATGTGTGTGTGAATTTTGTACTTGATCTGTAGACACAACACTTCAATTAAACATTAGAAGTTAGCAAAAATCAAAATCATGCAATAAATTGCAAGCTAAACTAACCAGGTGATTTACTGCCTTCTAATAGGTGCGAGATTGATGTTCTCAGATTGGTATCGAGATTAGTGACCTAGATGACACCTAAATGAAGGATTTGAATGCAAAAATGATATGAAATATGAATGCAATTAATCTATTTTTTTTATATTTTCTATGCAATGATATGAAAACTTGATATGGAATCTATGCTAATATAGAAATTGATATGCTAAAATGATCTAACAATGATATGAAAAAGAATCTAAATGAATGTAAAAAAAACAAATTGATCTCACAATAGCCTTGATTCACAATAAGCTTTGATTCTCCAAATTCCAATTCTTCAAAATAGTTGTGCAATTCGTAGATGACTTTGGCAAAGTAAGCTTGCAAAATTATGAGATACTTTGAGATGAGCTGAGACTTTAATTTTATAGAAATCCAAGGCTTTGGAGGTGCATGGAAAAAAACCATAAATCACTCAGATTAACTCAACTTGATTTTTGAGTTATCTGATAATAAAGATAATTTAATTCACAAAAATATGCAAATCATGCAAAAATAGCTTTTTAACTCAAATTAGAGTTTAGCTTTAATTGATAATTGATAGTTGTCTGCTTTTCTGATTGTGCATATTTTATTTATGAATTGTTTTAATAATAAAGTGATTTATTTCCAACTTAACTAATTTTGAAAAATAAAACAATTGATTTATGGTTTAATCAATTATTTAATCAAACTTTTATTCAAAAATAATATCATCAAATATGACAACTTTCTTTAATTAATTAAATAAGAATTTAATCAATTAATGATAGGAATTTTGATTTATTATCACATTTAAATAATAATAATTAAGAATAAATATAATTAAATTCAATTAAATTATTAAGTGGCAGAATTAAATCTAATTAATTAAATATTGAGAATATTCAATTAATCAAACTTTAGGATAAATTAGATTTATCGCCAAATAATCATTAAATCAAAGATAATTATGATGATTAGGAATATTACTAGGAATATTCCCCGATGCAGAATTTAGAATAATCAATTATGATTCGATGATGTTCAGATGTGCCTTTGGTTAGGACTTCGATGTTGATTTCGTTCGATATGTCGATATAGGAGGTTAATGAACTTATAGCCCATTTTTGGGGTATTACATTTGGGAGCTGACTTCAGAGGTGTAGCATGCATTTTGTTTAACAAATCTAAATTAAGGATGTCATTCCTTAATTATTGTAATGGAATCATTGTATACTTTTTTAGGCACCGTGTGTATCTTAGCAAGAGTTTATATAAATAGGAAAGCCTAATGGGCCAACCTAATCATATAGAATGTAATAGGGTATATGTGTAAGATCTTTTCTTTGGAAAAGATATGGAGAGAATATATGTGATGTAAAGAGGATTGTGAAAGATGTGAGCTTGTGTCTGCTAGATCTAGAGTAGAGGATTATTGGTGATATTCATTGGAACTAATCAAGAAAAGATAGTTACTGTCAGACAGTTCAAAAGACTATGTATTTCTTCATATACACTTGTTGTGAATAGTGAGTTCTAAAGGTGGATTTAACCTTCTTTGGGCATTGAGCCTGAGCAGTGAGCCCCCTTTCTATTCTTGACTCCTAACAGGGTCTGTCCTCTAACAAGGATTGTGTACTTTAATGTTTCAATAAGCTCCTAACAGGGCTAAATATTCTAACAAGGATACTATACTCTTAGTACATTATTTGTGGGTGCTAATTCCCACCAGGGTTTTTACCTTTAACATGGTTTCCCCGAGACCAAAATATTGTGTTGTTGTGTCAAGGAATTCATTGTGTTCATTGGATATGATATTACTTCTATTCAAATTTTAAAGTTTAATATTTTATCATACAAATTATTCACCCCCCCTCTCATTTGTATTATGGACTGTTATTCCTAACAATGTATACGTGTTAGTGTAAATGTGCAAGATATGGAAGGGTGACCCCACAATAGTGGGTTACACATTTTTAGACATGCTGATTTTTGTTGAAATAACACATTTTGAATAAAATATGATGTTTTAAGCCTTGATAGGTTCCATTTGAAGGAATTAACTATAAATGGTTAGCTCAAATCCTCTTAGATAAAAAAAAAAATATTGATATAACATCTATACTCCTCATTTATACCTACAATGGAGTCTCCTTCGCACCTATTAAAATGCTGACAAAAAATCACTTTGACTTTATCTTTTGGTAGATCAAGTGAATCCATTTGAAAAACCTATCTATGTAGTAAGCTACTATTGAAAAAATCTTTCCAATGATTATAATGTTAATATGTATTAAGTTTATTATGACTTTATATTTTTAGTTTTACTAAACATAGATATTTCACTATATGTCTACCTCTATGTTTGACCTTATAGAAAAGTAGTAAATAAGAGAGTAAATTTCTAAAAAATATCTATTCCCTAGGTATTGAAGTTCTCTTTCTATAAAAAAAATAAAAATGAAATTGGACAAATACATGACAAGTTATAAGCTATGTAGTCAAGGTATGTCAAAATTACAGTTTAGTCAACTTCAAATATTAATAAAATATGCAATAATCATGATAATACTGTCAAAAAAATTGCATTCCCTCCATATGGATGTTACACAACTAAATTCGAAAGAATCACATTGATATCTATTTAGAAAAAAAGTTATGTTCTATGAAAATAATGTAACTCTTTGAAAATGATGTTTTCAACAACATACCAATTTTTGTGGGAGAAAGAAAAAACTATTCAAATAAATTCAAAAATAAAAATAAAAAATATATTTAGAATCTAGATAGAAAATCCTAAAAGACTCTAATTTACTTTATCTTCCGATTTCAAATAGTTAAATGATAGTATGCATCCAAATCTGAAAGTGTTTTTCAAAATATAGAGTTCAGTGTTCGTTTAGGCAAAAAAGTGTAACCCACTATTGTGGTTTCACCTGAAAAGTCAAATGTCAGATCTGAACATAGTACATACCTCATACCAAGCCCCCAAGGCTAAAGTTCTCTATCCATCTTCATGATTCCCTTGCATCTCCATCATTTCATGTAGTTGCTTGAAAATGCTTGAATGCTTGGATTGTTGATGAAGTCCTCACTTTGCAATGAAAGAACAAGATCTAGCCCTTAGTTTCAACCTTGAAATTTCTCTATGTCAGATTAGGGTGTCCACACATTCTTTTACCTTTTTTCCATCATGTGAAAATGAGGCTTTGGATGTCATTTTATAGTGAATTTCTAAAATTACCCCCGTAGGAGCCGACTGTAGTGAGTAGGAATTAAGGAAACTTTGCAAATAGGTTCGAGCCCAACAAACCATAACCACCTGGGAACAAGTTGACCTAGTTGACTAGTTCCTTGAGGTGCCAAGATCTCAGACTCATAACCTAGCTTCTAAATCCGTAGGGATTCCAGGTGTAATGTGTATCAGGGATTGACAATCTAAAGCTAGATTGAGGAAAAATGAGGCCTAAAAAGAGGAGGTTGCATAGAAATTAGACCCTACCTCAGCCTCTGAGAGAAAAATAGGAAAATATAGGAGGAAGTGTTAGGTCCTACCTCAATTTCTCCTAGGAGAGAGAGAAAGGGAAATGATGTGTGCTCAAAGTGCAATTGTGCAATGCAAAACATACTAAAGAGGAGGTAAAAGGTCATAAATTGAACAACACCCAATTTAAGATGGTACAATTATAATTACATCATAGATTATTTAATTTAACATTCTAGAGATGTCTCTAATGGATGCCAATTTGAGAGCATTTCTTTAGCTTGTTTACATAGAGAGATATTAGATGATTTTGAGAGTATTTTCTTGAATTTGTTGATCATTTCGCTTTATCTTTCATAAGTCAAGTAGATTAATCATTGCAATGTATCATGAATATATTTATTATACAAAAATTGGCACCCACCATAGGGCATAAGTCTCAATTTTTAGAAATTTATTAACTATTTTCATATTCATACTTTTTTTCGTAGATTTTGATCTTTTCCAAGTACAACAACAAGTTTGAGAAAAGAAATAGCGCATATATGGAAAAGTTTGATGCCTTTACATGATAAAACAATGTGTATATGGAAAATTTTAACGTATTTGAACAAAGTTTTGATGTCTTCGTGATTTATTCTATCTTCTTTCTACATTTCTTTCAACGCATAGTACATACCTTTATGACACATTTACTACTATGTTTTAGCATGTATTAACTTTAGGTTATTTAAATAACACTCGGTGGTAGTAAAATAGTGTGCTTAATTTTTTCTGTAGTGCGTTATAAAAAAAATAATAGTGTGTATGAAGGTTTTTTTAGAACGTAGCCCTACCATTTTTTAAAGTTTAAATTTTGTCAATTCAATGATTTTAATTCTTTGGTTTTTTTATGACAGGTCGTAAAAAAGTCCGAAAACCAGAATTAAAAGTTCATAAAAGGGAAAAACAAGTAAAAAGGCAATTGAATAAAGAAAATAAAATTCACTTGAAGTTGTTTTGGAGGATTCAAAACAAGAGGTGGAAGCATATGAAATATATTTGAAGATAATCCAAACTTATAAAGACAAATATGTATCCCTTAATTGGATCTTTACTCCTTAAAATAGCAATTTTTCTGATAAATTTGAAAAAAATGGAACTTAATTGTTTTGATTGTATTCATGTTTACCTTTCTTGTGTTGAACTAAATTTTTTGAAGGAGGATGCTTAGGAGCTAGAACAATCACCACTAAATGAGTAAAAATGCAAAATAAAAAAAAAAAAAATGTGCCTAGCCTTTTCCATCTTTGAAGAGGTATAGGGATATGATATAATTAAAAATCTAGCCTAACTCGAAGAAAATTTGAATCCTAAGTGAGGCTTTAGGGATATGATCTTCACTTTTATAGTGAATCAAACTTTGAGAAGTTCTAAATTTGATAGGAAAAATGATCTAAAGAATGAGAAAACACATAAAATAAGACTATTTTTTGTGAAGGAAAGCATTAGGCATATGCTCTTCACTTTTATAGTGAGTCATAATGTTAAACATGCTTGAACTCCATTAGATTAAAAGGATTGGGAAAGAAAATTGTTAATTGTGTTTGGAAGTGAGAAGGTAGTAGGGATATGCTCTTCACTTTTATAGTGAATCAAACTCCTAGACCTACTTGATCATTTCATTTCATTGGCACTTTCATTGCACATGTTAAAGCTTTACTAGGCCTACCTTTCGAGAACATGACTTAATGAGGCTAGTGAGAGGGATGACCCAAAGTGGGAACTAGGTGAAGGCAACCCACTCCACCCACTATAAATGAAGACCTTAGCTAAATTTCAAAGCTTAGAGGTTAGAAATATAAAATGCCTAGACTTGTAGGGCTATAGGCCTCAATCGCACGTGTGTGACTACATGGTCCTTGTATGAGTCATTTGATATTTTTGTATAGGAACCCAAACCAAAATTCCAAATTATTTTACAAATCCCTACCTTTAGATCCATGTTAAACACCAAATTTTACCTTAGGTAGATTTCATGAAGTAGCTTATTGTGATTTAGACCCATGTAAACATTCTCAAAACATGAACTTGTATGTTTAGAGGTTAGCATTAAAGATAATTATATTTGAGCTTTCCATAGTTGATGATACATGTTACAAGAAGGAAACATCCATTCAAATATGATAAATTTTTAAAATTTCCTCAATTCAAAAGAGTGATCATCAAAGGGGAATAAATTCAGTCCACCAAACTCTTTTTTAATACCGATTTTAACTAGATCCCATCATTGAAAGATGTTATTTTAAGAAGACAGAACATGCATTAGACAAAAGTTTTCTTATGAAGATGAAACATTCCAATATCCATTTGACGAAGAATAAGAATAAGAGGATAGAATTTCTAATCTATTTGAAGAAATAATTAATCCTATGGCTAGAAATAATGATTGTCATGACCATAACCAAGATCAAAACCATGTGAATCAAGATGACAATCACCATAGAAATTCAAGAAATGAAGAATAAATTGAAGAAAGGGTTAATGAGGCAGCCCAAGATCCATTGTTCCTCAAAGTTATGGATAAAATTTTAGAAAGGGATAAAAAAAGATACTTTCTAAACTGAGCTTGATTAGGAGTTGAGCTTCCTCATGACTATAACACATCAATCATGAAGAAGGATGATGAAAAAGAGAATCCATTACGGGATATAAATAGACAAATCACATTATTTCAAGCCCAAATTGATAGTATGAAGAAGGTAGAGTATCCTAAAACATTTTCAATTAAAACCATATGTCATTTTCCTTTAAATAAAAACTTTATCATGGTACATTTTCCTCCAAATGTGGTCTTTCCAAGATATGACAAATACAAGGTAAATTAGACCCATGACCATTTAAGAGAATTTTGTTCCCTACGAATTGAATTCATGCATGATACACTGTACTTAATGAGATTATTTCCAATAATCCTTGGAGGCCAAGCTATGGAGTGATTTTCAAAACTACCCCCGGGTAGAAAAACTTTTAAAGAATTGGCCTCCAAATTTGTAACTCATTATTCATACAATATTGAACACGAAATCAAAATGTTGAATATATATGATACCAAACAAAAATATGGTGAAACTTTTCTAAGATTCCTTGAAAGATGGAGAACATTTTTTTCCCGATACCTGAGAAAGAAAAGATGGAAATTTTCATAAATTATTTCAATATAGAAATGAATTATCGATTGTGACTTCAATGTCCTCCTACCTTTGAGAAGATTATTGAAAATGGGATCAAAATTGAAGAAGTGTTAGTAAGGAAAGGAGAGATAAATCTCTACAAATAATACCAAGGTTTCTCTAGCACTAATAATAATTTTAATAAAAATAAGGGTGGGAATAACAATAATGAAAAGACTAGGTTCTGGCTAAAGAATATCAACTAGAATCTTGTGAATGATGGGTTTTTGGAAGCTAACAACCTTAAAAATAATCCCTTTAAATTATCAAGTGGGTCGAATCAAACCAACAATGTTAATCAAACATCCAAGACCCCATTTAATAATGGTAGCAATAACTCTTTCAATAATCAAGGAACTAGTAAACCAAGACCCTTCTTTAACATGACACAAGGAAGGAATTTCACACCCTTGGGGTAACCTTTGGAGAACACATTAAAAACCCACATTTCTAATAAAATCAACTCTTTACTTGAGTCAAGATCCTATGAATGACAAGGGTATGTGCACGATCATGGTATGCTAGAGTAGGCCCTTAAGTGGCAATGAAAATTCTGAAAATCAGGTTTAGGCAAGTTGACATAAAAATTTGAACAAGTTATAAATATTATACCAAAAATATGTAAGAAGAGAATATATAGAAAATTGTATTTAGTTTCTAAAATACTAGGCCTTTTTTGAAAAATAATTATTCTATATGTTGAAAATTTCAAATTTCAATGTAGTGGTACAAAAATTTCAAGAAAAAATTAGGAAGTAGGTGTATGTCTCACCACCTTAAACACAATCAAAAATATTATACAGTTTGAAAGTTATAGCTATTTTTCAATAAGTCTATCAATCAAGACTAGAAAGAGAACAAGTAGGTGTATGTCTGACCACATTAAACAAAATCAAATGATAATATTTTTTGATAAGATTCTAGATATAAGTAGTAGACTCATGTCGAGATGTGATGTATAATTTTTTCTATTTTTTCCCAAGTAAATAATTAAATATGATTTTTCTACTACAAATTTTCCTAATTTTATAAAAACTCTTGTGTCTAACCACCTTAACTTAGTCTAAACTTCATCAAATTGAAAGAATTGTTTACTATAATTATATTAGGTCAAGCATAGAATGTGATGTATATTTAAGATTTCAAAAATGTTATATTATTTGAAAGTTATAGTTGTTTTTCAAAGAGTCTTTCAATCAGGACTTCATTTTCACATCGCCACTTTTTGGCATACCATGATCCTGAACATACCCACAAGTCAAAACATAATGGTGGAATGATTCCCATCATTGTGAATATCATAGAAATAAATGACATAAGAAAAATGAGCTCATGAGACTAAAACATGTGGTTCAAGACTTGATAGATGATATTACAATTAAAGTAGATGGCCCCCAAAATAATTAAGATCATACGACTTGCAAGTCTCCTTTCTTCAACTTTGAGAAAGGTGAAGCATCTAATTTGAATCAAAGAAGCAAAAGAGGAAATGATAAAGTCAATTTTTCCCATACTTATGACAATACTATTAATTCTTTATCGGGGTTTGAAAACACCATTAATTTCATAGTAGTGAAAGAGAAACAACAAGAAGACACCTCTAATGTTGTGACTACGGGGCAAGCATAAATAATCACCTTGCAAGGGACTACCCCTAACATCAATTTATCAATTCAAGCATCATCATCTTCAAAATAATACCATCTTGTGGAGAAAATCAAAAGGTCACGAGTGCAAATATACATCTTGGAGTTGTTGAAACTTTCACCAACTAACAAAGAAATCTTGGAAAAAACTCTTGTTGAGACTACTGTTCCAAATAACCTGGATGTTGACAAATTTCAAAACATGGTTGGACACCTAATTGCACCACATTGTCTATATTTTTTTGTGAAATATGATATGTATTTGAATCATTCTAAAAAAATTCCATTGCATATATAAATCTTGATACATAAGCACTATGCCAAAATATTCCTTATTGATGGAGGGGCTGGCCTAAATATTTGTGCCTTGAGTATTGTGAAAGCTTTAGGATATTCTGAAGAAGCCATTGATCCTAAAAGAAACATTACTGTCAAAGATTATGATGATGATGAAAGATCTTTGAAAGGAATAGAGGTTCTTCCCATTTGAGTTGGTCCTATTGTAAAAGAAATAGTTTTCCAAGTGTTTGATCTAAAATTGACATATAATATTTCTCTAGGGATGCCATGGATCCATGAAATGCAAGTGGTACAATGTATCATCAATGTCTAAAGTTTCCTTATATGAGACAAGAAATAATGGTGAGTGTGGATTTGAATGCATTCTAGTATTGCAATGATATTAAACCCTTGAATGACTCTTTGGTCCCCTATAGTAGTGATTGTACTACATCAAGAAAATCAAAAGAAACAATTCAAGGTCAAAGTTCTAATGATAGTTCTCTAGAAGGAGGAAAAGAAAAGATGGAAGAAGAGGATATCCTTTGTAATTCGAATCAAGACAAAACTAACTTATCTACATCGACTAAAGGAAAAGAAAAAGTTAGTTGGATAGATTCTGATGAAAAAGAAGGAAAGAATAATATTCAAAATCTATCACACCAAGAAGAGGACAATTCAAAATATTCTCAAATTAAAGCTAACGAAACACATTATTAAAGGATGGATATAATGATGAATTTTTTTGAGAAACAATGCAAAATCAAGAAAATAGGTGTGGGGGAATATTCCTTATCAATGATGGACTTAGTACTTTCCCCTAGATCTCATGGAAAATCATTTAGTTCTAATCTTACTCAAAAGTACAATGAATATTTTGTACGAGCTAGTACTTCTTCATCCATGGAAGAAGATGATAATGAGATCCTAAAATGTCTTTATAAAGATGAAAAAACATCAAGTTCAAATTAAATTTCAGATTTCAAATGAAGAAAAGGTTCAAAAGATTAGCATCCCAGCACATCAATATGGAAAAGGATATAAAATCATGCAAAATATGGGGTACTAAGGAAAAGTACCCTTGGAAAGGAAAAATAAAGGTTTGGTGGAACTCATAGAAATGACTTGGAGAGATAGTATAGAAAAATAATGACAAAGATACCTTGAGAAAGGATATACTAAAAAGAATCATCCACAATTTTATGAACAAATTTAATAATTAAATTCCCAAAGTGATGAGGATTATAATGAATGGTAATGGGATTCTTTGTTTGAAGGGTCTTTCCAAGACAAAGAGGTGGATGTTATTCATACTTATGCTATTATATCTAAGTCAAGTAGAGGATAAGATTCAAATTTAGAGTTATGCTCAAGTCAAGCTTCAAACTCAAATCAAGGGTTGAATTCTAATTAAGAACCTAGTTCAAGACAAGAAATAGAAACGTCTCAATGGATAGGGGAATCTTATTTACCTTCATGGTTACCAAGAATAGGAGAATATAGTGCTAGGTTTAATCCACAAGACTTTTATCCTTAATAAACCCAAGACGACTCGAGTGAGGATAATTTCGATCCAAGTTCTATGAATCACCTTGGGAAAGCACATATCATAGATTTAAGTGATACAATGTATGAAACCTCAAACAAATTCGTGTCCTTAAACCATACAAATTTGAGTCTTTCTAATGATGTCTTATACCTTATGTACCTGGAACTAATTTATTGAGATTCTATTGAGCTAAATGACATGCCCCCCTTTCCAAATGACAATTCCTTGGCCCTATACCTAAATACAGTTGAACCCTCTTCTACTAATCAAAGCTATCAAAAATAAATAATGGTGGGAATTTTTCAATCTCTATATCTTGAAAGAAAAGAAAATAATAAAAAATAAAGAAAAAGGTCTAGTGGTGAAAACTATAACGTGAAAGTGCTAGATCAAGAAAAAGTAAAAATAAAAGATGTTTCCAAAGGTGAAAACCCAATTGTGGCACCTAAGAAAGAGAGATTGTACACTTTACCCAAGAATTGTGAGGAAAGATCATCTATTTTGATTGAACCCATAGAAAATGTCAAAATTGGTATAGAATTAGAACCTAATATTGTACACCTTGCAACTTCATTTTCAAAAGAAGAAAGAGAAGAATTTATTAAGTTTTTCAAAGAAAGACAAGTGAATTTTGTCTGGTCTTATGATGACATGCCAAGATTGGATCCAAATCTCATTATGCATGATTTTAACATCAAGCCAGGAGTCAAACAACCCAAGAAAAAATTAAGGAAAATGCATCCATATATTGCATTACTAGTTAAAACTAAATTGGAAAAGCTATTGAAGGTTGGTCTCATTAGAGCTATTGATTATGTCAAGTGGATCTCCAACATTGTACCAATTTCAAAAAATAACAAATCAATGAGAGTATGCACAAAATTTAGGGATCTCAATCTAGCATGCCATAAAGATTATTTTCCACTATCAAGCATCAATGCAATAGTAGATTTGACAATAGGTCATTCTATGTTTTCTCTCATGGATAGGTTTAGTGGATCTAATCAAATCAAGATTTCTCATGAATATTAAGATAAGATTTCTTTTACACATTCTTGGGGAATATTTTATTGGGATGTGATGCCCTTTAGGCTCAAAAATGTTAGAGAAAACTATCAAAGAGATATGACTGCCATATTTAATGACATGATGAAAAAGTTCATAGAAGACCATGTGAATGACATATTATCCAAATATCATTCAAGAAACTTGAACACTTTCCAATTCTAGAAAATAATTTTACAGGGCTTGAAAAATTCAAAGTCATATTGAATCCTAAAAACTATGCATTTGGGGTACAATCTAGCAAGTTAATTGGATACGTAGTGTCAAAAAATACTATTGAGATAAACCATGAAAAAGTTAAAGAAATAAGGGAAATGGGGGCACCAAGAAACATAATCCAAATCAGATCCCTTTAAGGATGGCTACAATCTATAAGAAGACTTATTTCTCAATTAGCCTAAAAATGATGTTCGTTTACTCAACTCCTTCAAAAGGATGTAGTATTCAAGTGGGATGATCAATGTCAAGAAGCCTTTGCACTTCTCAAGAAGTATCTTATGTATCCACCTATATTGATGCCACCAATAAGATGCAAACCTTTATAATTATACATTTAAAAAATAGAGCGTTCCTGTGTGTGTGAAAATTGTACCTAATTGTGGACACAACACTTTAGTAAAACATTAGAGGTTAGCAAAATTGAAATCTGCACATAAATGAAACTAAGCTAACCAGATGATTTATTGTCTTCTAGTAGGTGTGAGTATGGTATTCTCAGATTAGACCGAGATCAATGATGATGCGACACATAAATGAAGGATTTGAATGTAAAAATATGAATGTAGAATGGATGCAGATTAATCTATATTTTTGTATTTTTTGTGTAATTTGATGAAAAACTGTATGAATCTAAGCTAGAATGGAATCGAAATGATATACAGATTTAATCTAAAAATGATATGAATTGATATGAAAAACTATGCAAAGCTATGAATACTATGAATTGATCTCACGAAATCACCTATCACAAAAGCTTGATTCTTCGTGTTCAATTTCGCCAGAGTAATTGTGCGAATTAGAGAGATTTTTTTTTTGTGAAGAGCTGAGCCTTGATTTTATAGAAATCCAGGGCTTGAGGATGCATTGAGAAAAGCCATAAATCACTCTTGATAAACTCAGGTTGATTTTTGAGTTAACAAGAAATCAGAATTAATTAACTCACAAAATTATGCAAAAACAACTTTTTGACTCAAATCAAAAGTTTAGATCATCTTTCAACTCAAAATAGATGTTGAGTTTCAAAAAGATAACAACTTGAATTGATTTTCTAATTTAAAGTTTAACTGCTCTTCCAAATGTGCATAGATAATTATGAATGAATTAAATAAATAAAATGATTTATCTTCAACTTAATTGATTTTTTAATTAAAACAATTGATTTATGGGTTAATCAATTATTAAATCAAACTTTTATTAAAAAACTATATCATTAAATATTGACAATTGACATTAATTAATTAAATAAGAATTTAATCAATTAGCCATAAGATTTTTGATTTATTATCAAAGTTAAATAATACAATTTAGGAATAAATATAATCAAATTTAATTAAATAATTAAGTGGCATAATTAAATCTGATTAATTAAATATTCAGAATATTCAATTAATCAAACTTGAGGATAAATAGGATTTATTGCCAAATAATTATTAAATTAGAGATAATTAGGATAAATAAGGAATATTTCAAGAAATATTCCCCAATGCAAAATTAGGATAATCAGTTAGTGTTTTGATAAATTGATGTGCAGATGTGCCTTAGGTTAGGACTTTGATGTTGATTTCATTCGATTTGAAGATGTAGGAAGTGAATGAACTTATAGCCCATTTTTGGGGTATTACATTTTGCCTCTCTTTGAATTACTATGCGGAGCACAGTGGTTCAAAGATTAGTCTATTTTTGATGTATGAAACTGATTTGAAAGATGAACTGATTCCAAGACAGAAACTGATTGAAAGATGTTAGGTCCTGATTGACCAAAGATGATGTTACCTATAGCAATGATGAACTTGTGATTATGAAAAAGTATCAAAATGCTCGATTCTGAACCTTATGATTATGAAGAAGTGAGCGACTTGATTCTAGACCTGATTGTCCAAAGGAATCGAAACGGTATCACATATGAACCCTTCAGTTACGAAGAACCAAGGAAATAACACTAATGAACCAATGGTTACAAAAGGCTGATACAATTTACAAGATAGATTAGGATACCAAATTGATATGGATCTCAATGAATTTGATATGCCCCAAGCGATGTGCCCCTAGTGACGAGGTCTTTTAATGAATCAACAACTACACATGGTTGTTGTCTTGATTACTGAGGAAAGATTTGATTTACAGACTTGAATGATGTACAATACCATGCCCCCTTCGGGATTAAAATTGAAATTTGACAAGAAAAGTCAGCATTGAATGGTTTAGATGCATGTTAATTGATTTGAGAATTGGTTGTGCACGTTTGAAAACATGTTCTACATCATTTAGAGGTCCTAGAGACCAAGTTTGACTAGGTTTGACCATGAGTTGACCATGGTTGACCAAGTTGAAATTCTAATAGTTTTATGTAAGATAATCAATTAAGTTGAATTCTAGATTTCTGTGATGATTGAAGGTTGATTATGCAAGTAGTCGGCCATCCTGGGTCCAAAAATTTTAAATTGTGATTTTGACATAGTAAACGATCTCAGATTTCAATTTTGATCCCGAAAATGGGTTCAGAATGTTGAAATTAGCTAGGGGTACAATTTTGTGGAAAACAAAGCACTTCAAAAAATTAGGTCAAAACCTATATAAGGGCTAAAAGGGTCATTTTCATTTCATTATTCACTTTTGTCTTTTGTGAAACTTGTGGAACCCTCTAACAGGAAAATGGATGAGATGAAGGTTCCAGTCTCCTCACACCATTTTGAGCGTAGCCGGCAACACCAATGACCTCCATAGTACAGACATCCGATAAGTGGACCTCTATGCCTCTTTGTAAATTCCATTTGTGCATGTTTCTAGCATTTTAAAATCTTTTTCATATGTTTTTAATTTTTTGAATTTCATTAGCATAGAAACTCGTACGATAGTCCGCTAGGACTTGTACAACTTTTGAATTTTCTATAGTGTCATCCCAGAACCATAGGAAACTCGTATCAGAGGGACCTAAGTGTCGTATGATATTTCATCGGATCCCTCAATTGTAGTACAACAATATATGCTTTGTTGTGTAACCATGAATTGTCACATGGGAACTTACTAAAACTCATACGAGTTTTGATACCAGACTTTATTGTCGTATGGAAAACAACGAGCTTATTTCACCCTTTTAGGTCAAATTTTTGGATTTTTTTATTTCTTAGGCTCATTCTGTAGCATTTAATGTACTTTCTAAAGTGTTCAACTTTTGAATTTCTATAATTTTAGCCTATTTTTCAACCAACTGACTAATAGGATTCCTTGTTTCTATGTTGTGTAGGTTGTCTATCTTGATGTACATGTATGTAGATCACACCCGACTACTCAGAGACTTTGTGTGTCACTTTCGGATCCTATGAGAGTTCATCTTGTTGTGTGTGGTTTTGAGTATCTGATCCATTTACCTGAGATTCAGGTGAACCATGGGCTACTGACTGCATTGATTGAGTGCTTCCATTAAGAGACACTGACCTTCCACCTCCCTACCGAAGAGATTATAGTTACTCTAGAGGACATCTATCGGAACATTCCACTTCATGGTCCTCGCCCTCACTATGTGAGTTCAGGGAACTCTGGTTTACATTCTTTCAAGAGATTATTCGGAGATGATACACAATTGACCCAGTCCATATCATGGGAGTCCTTAGTCTAGCAATATGGGCAGACCCATAGATTAGAGTGTATATTAGCTGGGATGATTGGTGGCATTATCATGTCTGACCGTCAGCAGAATGGTCTTTTGATGGGCTGGGCCCCTATGGTTGCTCGTTTGATGGTCACTCCTTCTGAGTTGGGTTGGGGACAGTATATGCTGGCCCATATGTTCTCCAAGATGCACAAGATAGTATATCAAGAGGGCACGCCATTTTCTTCAGGTGCTCTAGTGCTTCAGATTTGGGCCTGGGAGCATATCCCAATATGCAAACTAGTATGTTAGCCTCAGTGCTAGCCACATGAGCTAGTTATCTATATATTATTCAGGATATGTCACACAGGTGCACATGGGAATCACTAAGTATTAGAGGTGAGTGCTTGATGATATGACTTATGTTATCTAGTGTCCATACTTATAGATAAAGGCATGGCCCATTGCACGAGCATAGTTTAGTTACTTCTTCCAGAGTCGAGTGCTAATAGGGTAGTCTACCATAGTGCTTGAGAGATTTATCATTACTAGAGTGTGGCGGTAGTATGGTATCATTTAGGATGCCCCTTAGGATTATGCCACATATGCACCGATAGTCCAAGAGATAGGACTAGGATGGATAGCCAGGTTATCTTATGCTCTTTGTACATAGGAGTACAATAGATATGTTGCTAGAGACTTGGATTATCGGCTAGATGTTACAGATGCTGGAGTTATAGATGGATTCATTGCTTGGTTGGCAAAACATACTATGCGCCATTTTTCTGATCTGAAAGAGTTGATTCCTAGTATGGAGGAGGCCATGGATATTATAGGTGCACTGATGGGCCAAGGACAGAGATGGTGTGATGTTCAGATTCCTATGCCCCAGCCTACACCTCTGAGGCCGAGAGAAGTTGTGACACCACTGAGACCATCTAGTCATATGAGACCACCTTGTCCTACTAGTTCTACAATAGAAAGGCTTGCAGATGCACAAAGGAGATCTAGAGGAGAGCATGGTACTTTGGGAAGTATAGGTAGTGCTAATGAGGTGCTCAGAGCACAACAAGATGTAGGTTTTGGTGCTGGTCCTACACAGGGTCATGCAAAGTTTGATCTTGGAGTTGAGGTGAGACGTCACAAGGCACATAGGGCAGAGGCTAGTCATTAGCCAGTTGAGGATATTGAGATGCCTACTACAGATGTAGACCCTGGATGGGCATTGACTCCCTAGGAGACCATTAGACGAATTAGGATATAGGTTAGAGACCTTAGATTACAGAGTGCCACCTGCGAGATACAATGGAAGGAGTTGGAGAGGCAGCTTTTGTTGTGAGAGGCCAAGGTTAGGTGATTTTAGGAAGATGTGACACATCAGACTACATGGTCCTCTTACTATGTATCGACATAATATTATGTTGTTCCAACTACTCAGAGGGTTCTGACATATTCACAGTATATGATTGCTTTACAGGGAGCTAGAGCACCATGAGCCAAGGTAGCACCAGATGCACCACCACCACCTCCCCTAGATGTAGAGGATTAGGTAGACAACTGATTTGTCTTGATATTCTATTTTTGTCATTTTGTTCATATACACTGATCTGACTCTGATAGCTCACATGAGCTCATTCTTTTGTACCTTGTGCCAGGAGTGACCCTTGACTAGTTTGAGTTATATTGTATATATGAGATTGAGATTTTGGTTATGACTTCATTTGTACTTGTCGATTTGAGTTATGATGATATCATGTGATGTAAATGCTATGGGTAGTGTAGAATGTATGCAATATGCAATGATTTCTTTCAAATGTATGGATTTATGCAAATGTAGTTGATAGATGAAAGATGTATGTCAATGTATGATTTTGATTATGCTATGCAATGGTAAATGCACATCTATGTGATGTAATGAAATGTAATGGGATGAATACGATATGTAAATGCAATGATACACATGATATGTTTTGCAGGTATTGATGAAGACAAGTACTTGGTCATTTGTCAAAAAGGATGTCTAACCTAGGATGGTGACTGCTTGCGGTACTGTGAAGAAACCTTTGTGTGAGATTTAGCTCTTTGTGTCAAGTTTAAGTTTAGTTTTGAAGAATTGTTTAAGCATTCAAGTGTATTAAGCAATTGTGAGATTATACAATCATGCAAAGTACAAAATGATATGCAGAATGAAATGCAAACCTCAGACCTAGGACCTAGTCACTGATCATGCGTCGATCATTTTCATCATTGAATTTTTAGGTAACCAGATAAATCAATACAATGCCCACTAGTTAGGAAACTATGAACATATGAATATTAATTTGTATGTGCAATAATCAATACAACGCCCACTAGTTAGACAACCATGGACATATGAATATTGATTTTATTTTTTGGAATGTCAAATTAGATATAAGCACCAAGGCACAAATGCCAGGATGACCTGAATATCATGTCCATTTTGATATAGCAATTTGTATAAGCATCAAAACATAGATGTCATGATGACTTGAATATGCCTTGTAGTGTAAACACATCAAGCAATCAAGAAATCATTCTAAATCCAGTGTGAATTACCCATAGTGACCCTTTATCGTTCACATCCTTAGGCAAAATCATGTTTCATAGTAGGAGTAAGAACTCACTCAAAAAGACAATAGTTAGATCAAACTTCCTTGAATTTTTTGGGTATCAATGGTCGAGGTACTCAAGGCCGTCCAGTACGAGATGAAGGCTCTTACAGATGGACACCATTTCAATTCAAAATTTCCAAAGTTGTTAGATTTTCACATATAAGAAGAAGACAAAGAAAAGATTATACCCCTAGTCATCACTCTCTAAATCCTGTAAAGGATGTCATCAAAGAGCTCGAAAGGACACAATATGCAAAAATCTCAATGTGAATCAATAAGCATACAAGGAGATAAAAGCATGTGAAGCATAGATTGTTTTTAGTTTGTGTTGATGTTTGATTGCATTGTTGTAGATACAAAATCCTTTCTGGAGAGGAGATAGACAGACTGATTTGGATGTAGCTTCAAAGGACTCTAATTGGATATGGCATGTTTGAGGTATATTGAGGACTGTAGGATATGACTTTGATTGCCCCCAAGTTTGAACATTGATAGGAGATGGTCACTTTTGCCAATTGGTGTACAGACTGAATTTATTGAAACAAGGATATATACAGACTAAAGCAGACTAAAAGCTGGGAAAGACAAAGATTGCACTAATAGATGGAGTATTTTGATACAAGTGGTGCCCGTTTGCCGGGTTTTCACCATCTTGGTAGAGATTCTATTTTTGCTACCAAGGTGCCTGTTTCTAGGTTTTCACCAAGGCACTTTTTCTTTTTTCATTTCTATTTTTTTGTATTTTTCATTTTTTCAATTTTTTTTTACACTTTTGATATTTTTTACTTTTTTTTTCTGATACATCAAGGCACCTATTGCTAGGTTTTCACTAGGATGTTCATTTTTTTAGGACTTTTTTTGATTTTTATAATTTTTTCAGGACATTTTTGAATAGTGAATGTCTTAGGCATAGAATTTCTTCAGATGGAGAATGTTGATTGGTTCTCAAAGCTATTCTCCTTTAGTCATTGAGAGTTGATAGGCTCCAGAGCCAAAATTAGCAGTGACAACAAAGGGACCCAGCCAAATAGGTTCGAACTTCCCCTTGCGTTCTTTATGTGATTGATTTTTAGGATTCTCTCTCAAGACTAGATCGCCAACCTAAAATTCTTTGTGTTTGACTCTTGTTGTAGCCTCTAGACATTCTTTTCTAATATATTCTGAGATGATCATACGCTACTTTTCTGTGCTCATCTAGTAGTTCAAGTTCTTGCAACCTAGACACTCTATAGTCATCATCAGTTACTAGACCATGCATTCTAATTCTTAGTGATGGGATTTTAACCTCGATAGGTAGTATCGCTTCAGACCCATAAACTAAAGTGAATGGTGTAGCCCTAGTGGGTGTTCTGATACTTGTTTTGTAGGACCAGAGAGCTGGATTGATCATGAGATGCTAGTCTCTTCCTATTTTATTAACTGTATGATGCAAGATTTTCAATAGATTCTTGTTGGATTCCTCTGCTTGTCCATTCCCTTGAGGATAGTAGATAGATGACCAATGTTGTGTAATCTTGAATTTGGCACATAAATCATCTAAGTCTCTGTTCTTGAATTGGCCACCATTATCTGTGACTATATAATGTGGAATACCATACCGACATATGATGTAGTTCAGAATGAACATAGAGATTTGTTTGTCAGTTGCTTGAGTCAAAGGGACTGCTTCTACCCATTTTGTGAAATAGTTTATAGTTGTAATAATATGGTTATGTCCATTAGAAGAATGAGGATGTATGGCTCCAATAAGATCAAACACCCATTATTGAAAAGGCCATTATGTAGTAAAGGGAATTAGATCTCTCCCTGGTGCATGAATCAAGTTCCCATGGACTTGACACTTTTGACATTTCTTTTCATATGGGATAGCCTCTTTCTCCATTTCAAGCCAATAGTACCCAACCCTAATAAGTTGTTGAGCTAGTGTTAAACCATTGGAATGCGATCCACATATACCCTCATGGACTTCCTCTAATGCACGTTGAGACTCTTCCCGTTCTAAACATCTAAGGAGTGTACCATCTAGACCTCATTTGTATAGATCATTACAAATGATGACATACCGAGATGCATTGCAGATAAGGTATCATTTCTCATGGTGGTTGATGGTATTGGGAATGATTTGGTCTTGAAGGTAGGAGTATAGGTTTTTGTATCTAGATGAATCATGACCAACAACAGTGCAGATCATGCAGGTTTGAGGGGAATCAAATGTGGGATAAGATAGTGCTTCCACCAGGAACTCGTAGCATAGCTCATGTTTGAGCTACTATAATAAATTAGATAGCATTGCCATAGCATCAACATCTTTTTTCTCCAATATAGGAATTTTCTCAAATGTGATGGATATGAAATATTTCTTTAGATCATCTACCATGCATTTGTATGGAACAATATTTTCATCTTTTGTTTGGTACACATCATTGACTTGATGTATTACAAGCTGTGAGTCTCCATGAACCTTTAATTATGTCACTCGCCACTCAATTTCTATCTTCATGCCATTAAGAAGGGCTTCATATTCAACAATATTGTTTGTGCAAGGAAACTTTAGTCTGAATGCTTTAGGTATTGAATATCCTTGAGGTGTAATGAATAATATGCCTGCTCTAGATCCATTTTGTGTATAGGAGCCATCAAAGAATAACTTCCATGCTATAGAAGAAAGAGTAATGATAGAGGAATATGGGAATTCCATTTGCATTGGTGTATCATCAAACAATGGTGCATCAGCCAATTGATCAGCAATGACTTGGCCTTTGATAGATTTTCTTTCAACATATTCAATGTCAAATTCACTTAATAGCATCACCTATTTAGCTAATCTACCTGTGAGGGCAGCTTTGCTTAGTAGGTACTTTAGTGGATCAATCTTAGCTACCAAATGTGTGGTATGAGCTAACATGTAGTGTCTTAGTTTCTGTGATGCAAAGATCACAGCTAGGCAAGCTTTCTCAATCATTGAATAGTTCTTCTCATATGCTACCAATGTTCTACTGACGTAGTATATAGCTCTTTCCTTCTTGTCCTCATCATGTTGTGCTAGCAATGCCCCCAGTGATGTATCTATGGCATAGACATATAAGATCAATGGCTTCCCTTGAATAGGAGGCATCAAATAGGAGGATTTGATAGATATTTCTTGATATGATTAAAATTCTTTTCACATTCCTCATTCCATGCAAAAGTCACACCTTTATGTAATGTCTTTGTAAAAGGTTGTGATATGTCAGCTAGCTGAGATATGAGGCGTCTAATAGATTGTACTCTCCCTTGTAATGTTCTCATTTGACTGATATTCTTGGGAGGTTGCATCTCCATGATAGCTTTAACCTTACCTGGAACTAATTCAATTCCTTTCTTTGAAGTAATGTAGCCTAAGATCTTTCCAGAAGTGACACCAAAAGCACATTTCTTAGGATTCAATCTAAGACTAAACTTCTCCATTCTATCTAGTATTTTTCTCAAGTCACTCAAATGTTCTGATCTTATCATAGACTTAGCTAGGGTGTCATCAACATAGTCTTCCATAGTTTGATGCATCATGTCATGAAAGATAGATGTCATAGCTCTTTGTTATGTAGCACCAACATTCTTAAGCCCAAATGGCATGACATTCCAATAGAAGGTACCCCATGCACATGTGAAAGCATTTTTCTCTTGATCCTCTAGAGAAATTTTTATTTGGTTGTATCTAGAAAAACCATCCATTAAAGAATACATCTCAAAACCCGTAGTCATGTCCACTATCATATCAATGTTAGGTAGTGGAAAATCATCCTTAGGGAATGCTTTGTTTACATCTCTAAATGTGCATACTCTTATAGATTTGTCTAGTTTTGATACTAGAACAATGTTAGAGATCCATTCAGCATAATCAATAACTCAGATAAATTCGGCTCTCAATAGTTTTTCTAATTCAACTTTGACCAAGAGTGCAACATGTGGATGCATCTTTCTCAATTTTTTCTTAAGAGGTTTGACTCCTAGAGCTATAGATAAATGGTGCATTATAAGATCAGGATCTAATCTAGGCATATCTTAATATTTTCATGCAAAATTGATCTTCTTCTCTATTAGGAATGTAGTAAATGTGTTATTTTCTTCTTCTGATAAAGATTGTGCTACATGGATCAACTGGGGTTCTTCTACTTTTCCCAAGTTGATGGATTGAGTGGGGTCAATCAGTACTAGAGATATGTCCTGTAAATGACTTGGAAGGACATCAAATATTTCATCCTTAGGCACCTCAGAGAGGTTTTCACCTTTGGATACATCTTTTATTTTTACTTTTGTAGGCTTTGAGACTGCTACAAAGTGGTTTTCACCCTCATAAATCTTTTTCTTTTTCTTTTTATTTTTATTCTTATTCTTTTGACTGAGATATTTGATATCTGACTCCATCATGCTAATGCTTGGTTCACTAATGGAAGTCATCATAGCCTCAACTGCATTGAGGTAGCAAGCAAGGGCATAGTCATTTAGGAAGGTATAGATACCATGGCTTGGGTTCATGGAGGTTTGGTCAAGAAGTGCAGGATGTTGGATAGTCAAAGTGGGGAAGGATTGGGAGACAGTGTTAATGGATATAGATCTATCATCATTGGTCCCAACCTGATTCGCAAGTTCAAAGGTGATATTACAACTCAAAATGTTCAATTCATGAATAGGCTCAATGTCATTATGGGAGTCTTCTTCAGCCATAGGTGGATTAGACTCGCTAAGTTCATCAGTTCGCTCTAGACTTACATCAGGTGTAGGTACATATTAGTGAATGAAATCTACATGTTTTTCTATGATAAGCTCATCTTCTTTTGGAACGACTCCCCATTCATAATCATTGGATTCATCTTCTGATTCTGGACCTCTAGAAAATCTAAGAATGTGTAAATTCAGGATGGATACCCCAAGAAGGGTTACCTTTATTTTTTGATTTGAATTCATACTCATGGGAATCTGTTTTAGAATAGCTACCACCTTCCTCCTTTTCTGTGTGGTTTTCTTCAAGATCAACTAGTTCTTGTGGTGCAACTATCTTTTGTTCCATAGTAGGTTCTTGTGTTTCTACTACATTGATCCTTTTTATTGGGTCATCTTCATCTTTAAGGAGGTCTAGTATTTCTTTTAGCAAATGCTCATAAGGAATGAGCTCATCAGTGGTGTCTGAATCATTACTGTCAGATTGTTGTGTTTCTTCCTTTAATTGATTTTCTTCTGATGGTTCAATCTATTCTAAGACATGTGGAGAGTTGTTGCTAAGATAGAATTACTTTTTTTTATATCCTAGACCTGTTGTATTCTTGTTTGTTCAGCCATGATGATCAAGAGGTGATAGAAGACCATTACCTTATAGTCCTAGAGGTCCTTTTCCAATGTATCCCATTTTTGTGATCAATTTGTCTCCTAGTCCATATGAATTTTGAGGAATTTTGCTTGAAGTGAAGTCAAATTTCTGGACTGATTGGGATTGAGATTCATCCTTGTATAACCATGCAAGAACAACTTCTTCTTCCTCAAACTCTTGTTTGGATACTTGTTCTGTGATGAAGCTTCCATTGAATATGACTTGGGACTTTTTAGCATTGGGTTTCACTTTGTTAACCATTGGCCATAGGATTTTGGGGACAATGGGAGAGAGGTGAGGGATAAAACTAGTTCCATTGTGTATTCTCCCATACCCTTGTCTTTTATTTTGACCCCTTGTGCAATATCTTCCATCTTGGATGTAGATGCAATATATGTTTTCTTAATGGAAGATTCTCTGTTATTAGGAACAAGTTTTTCAGCACTTCTTTTAATGCATTGCAAGTTATAGATATGTCGGTTGGAATGGTTGCTTCTACTCCTTCATAACGAAATTTCACACATTGATGGTACGTGGAAGGAATAGCTTGCATTTCATGTATCCAGGGTCTCCCTAGAAGAATGTTGTAAGCCAAAGGTAAATCAAGAACTTGACATGTGATATCTCTAATAATTAGACCCATTTTGATAGGTAGGACAATTGTTCCCTTGGAAGCTCTTTCTTGTTCATCATATGCCTTGATAGTTATCTTCTTCTTAGGATCAATGGTAGTTTCTGATAATCCTAGTTGTGTGATCAAGCTGTAAGAACAAATGTTGAGACCAGTGCCTTCATCTATCAACATGTGTTTGACATGATGGTTTTGGATTAAGACTTCAATGTGCAAGGGCTGATTATGCGGATGACTCAAAGAGTTATCATCTTCCTCTGAAAAGGAGATATACTGGGGAGATGTTAGATGACCAACCATAGTCTGGAATCTATCTAAATCAAGGTTGGCAGGAACATTGGAACCGGGTAGAGCTTTGTCTAGAATAACTAGATGAGTGGGAGATATCTTAAGCAACTCAAACATTGATATTTTTGCATTGGTATGCTAGAGTTGTTGGACAATACTGTATGATGTTGGTCTCTTGTCTTTAGAATTTGATGATTTAGAGGCAGCCCTCTATTTAGAAATAGATGAAAGATTGAAAGGCATCTTAGGGACATTTGATGAATCTAAGACTTGTCCTTTTAGATGTTCCTGAGCTTGTGATCGAGCAACTCATTTAATTATTGATTATCTCTCTCTTCACACAATGGTGATGACATTGCAATGTTTAGATAAGTAAGGTTCCACCATATTTATGTCAGAATTGTTTCTGAAGTAAGCATAATTGACTTAGCACCCATGTTAGACTGAGAAGATGAATCTCCTTGACCATGTTTCAAAAATGGTTTCATGAATGTCATATGATCATTATTGCTTTTATGATTGTCAATTACAATTTATCCATTATCAAATTTGTCTTGTATGAGATGCTTTAAGTGTATCTAGTTATTGGTTTTATGACCCTTATTTTGATGGAAGTCACAAAAATCAGTCTCTTTCCACTGTTTGGGTTTAGGTTCGGGATCAAATTATCAGATCTCAGGAAATGTGAGGATTTTTTTAGCCAACAGAGTCTTCATGGTGGACTCTAAAGATTCTCCAAGAGGGGTGAACTTGTGTTTAGGATCTGTAGCCCAAGGTTTATAGTCAGATGACTTCTTGTTTGATTCTATCACTTTTTCCTCTAAGGCTTTGATGGCTTGGGTACCAATAGTGAGATTGAAGACGAGTGTTGTAGATGGGTTACATACATTGTCAACAACATCATCCATGATGATGCCTTTATTCTTGTTCCAATTTTTGTTCTTGTCTTTCAAACTAGATCCAGATTCATACTTCTCTTTTTGGAGTGATATGTCCCCCATTTTCACAAGGACTTTCTCAATTTTGATTGCATTATCCACCATCTTATCGAAGGATGTGTGACCTTGCATTTGTAAAGGATAGTTGATTTTTGGAATGAGATTGTTGATGAAAATTTCCAATTTCTCTATTTCTGGAATGGGTCTAGCATATAGAGAAAATTTCTTCCTCCATCATTTGAGAAAATTCAGGAATGGTTCTCCTGGGTATTGTTTCAAATTGCAAATGTCTATCATGGTGACCAGATGTTTGATGTTATAGGAGTATTGTTGATAGAATAGCTTGATTAATTCCTCAAAAGTTTTGATTGTTGGAGGCATTCTTGAGAACCAATGAATGGCTTCCCCTCCCAGAGATTGAGGGAAAAGATGCATTAGGTAGGTTGGTTCATGCATGAACTCCATGGATTGAGTATAGAATTCTCTGACATGATCTTGGGGATCAGATTTTCCATCATATTTATCATATTTAGGCATTTCCACTCTCTTCAGGAATGGTGGCATGTACAAGTCTTTATCAAATGGAAATCCATGGTGAACTCCTTAGGTTCCTTCTCTTTTTCAAGTTTTTTGAGCTTGACTTGCATGGCATGCATCTATTTCATCATAGCCGTGATAGGAGTTTATTCCTCTTTAGTAACGATAGCTTCAACATTAAATTTTGGAGGATGTTTAGCTCCTTGTTGAGCTAGATCTAGGAAGCATGCCTCTTTCTTTTCACCCAAGAAATGCCTCATCATTTTCTTGAAGTCATCATCATTTCAATATCAAGCAATTTGAGAAGGTGTAGGTTCTTGATCCGCACCATGTTGAGATTGATGTCCTTGGGACCCTTGGTTTCCTCCTCCTTGAGACAGTGTTGTTAAGAGAACTACCAAGGATTAATTGTTGAGGAGTTGTTTGATGACCCACGTGGATTGATGCATGAGGAGTTACTTGATGACCTGCATGAATTGATGTAGGAGGAGTGATGTAACCACCTATCAAGTAAATATTTCCAAGAGTGTCTTTTGCAAATTTAGTTCTATCGAAAGGTTGATGAAATGTCTCAGCAATCACAAAAGATGCAGCTGAGGAGAGTTTGGGTTTTTCTCCTTGTTTTCACTATGATGAAGCTCTAGTTTCCACCATTAACCTTGAGTGTAGCAAAAAAGAAAGATTAAGATAATTGAAGAATGCCTTGATTCAAGAAGATCAAATGATGCAACCTTGTCAAGATTGGATTGATTAAAGATTAGATCGAACGTAAATGAAGGATACCATACCCTAGTAGTATGGGTAGATGCCCAAAAGATGGTGGACATGAGCTTGCAACACTTAGCCATTTTGTTGAAGATTGAATTGAAGATGATTTTGAGAAGGTTTTGACACAAGATGAAACTAACATTGAATCGATAAATCAGAGGGCTAGATCATACTCAAGAGACCACTTCAGGTTAATAGATTGGATTTTTTTGTTTGTTCAGCTTTGTTCCTGACACAATGATTGTTTTGACAGAATTTGGAAGTAGGCTATAAAAACTGGATTTTTGCCAAATTTGGCAAGTTTCCGACAATTTTTCAAAATTATCATATGACTTTCTCCATGCTCATATGAGTCTTGGTAGGCTCTGACACAACAATTGACAAGACTCACATGATAATTGCAATGCTCGTACGACAGTTGATAGCAGATTTTTGATCTTTTGCTTGTGATTTCTAACAAAACTTGTATGACAATATACAAGCTCTCATACAATAATCAAGGGATTCTGATACGACAAATGAGCAAAACTCATATGACTTCCTAATCCTGTGGGATGACTTTTGACTCCAGAAAGGAATTTTGCGTCAGATTTGCAATTTCTCAAATTTTTGAATCAATTTGTTTGTAAGGTTTTCTATCCAGGTTTAAAGTTCATTTCAGGATTGTTCATTTTCAATAACCAAGTAGATAAAAAAACATGTAGAACAACAGGCAAGTGATTTCAAGCACGTCTGAAAACAATGAAAAGGGGACAAAGAAACCCTGCGCATGAATAATCAAGTGACTTATCTTGCTAATCCCTAGGAGTGCTACTTGTGTATGTTCTCAAAAAATTTTCCAATAACGCACATAGTCCTAGAAAATGAAAAGTTGGCCTCGCTAAGGTGTTTAGTAATGGTCTAACTCTACAAATTTTGTGATCTCAAGAGGGTGAACTCTAATTCAGGCACACTGGGGTTTTGACATAGTCTGAAAATTTAATCAATCAGGAGCTTCTGGGGAGATTTGACAACCCAACAAGAGACCACACTCATGGAGATTTCCTCCACAAAGACATTTATATAACAGTTGTTGCTACCATGATGAAAATGGCTATTACCACTTGAGGTTCTGTCCACGTGGTTGACCCAATAAAAGGAATGTCCACTATGGTTAACCCTCTCTAAAGGTGACTCACAAAAGATACCACAACAGGACTTGGTCCAGATCCAAGGATTTGAGTTTCTGATACTACCCAAAAAGGGAGTAGAGCATAATCCTCTAGCCTTATCACTTTTACCCAAACACAACAAATAGATTAATCTGACACGCTAAGACTGAAATTATCTCACCAAGATTTGTGATGTCAAAAACTATGTCTATTGATCTCTCTAGAGAGAGAACATATCAATCAAAAGCTGAGGACCAAACCAAGTAAAATGTGAAATAATCTCAGTAACCTCCCTACCTACAAGGGGATCTGTTGTCAAGAAGAGCTTCACATGCATGAACAAGTGAATGAAGCCCACTTTCTCTAGATCATCTGCAAATAGTGTTCATAGGGCCTATTTACTATGTGTAACAGATATGCAAAAAGAAAATCTATGTTCGTTTTAATAGCCCAAAACTAAAGTGTGAATTATGAAAGCTGGAAAGGCACACAAGCTTGACACGTGAGAGTTTGTTTCATATCCAAAATATGAAGTGTTATCAGATTGAACAGAATACCTGAGTTCCTCGCAATGTGCTTAGTAGATTTTACCTGTTTTAGTAATTTTGTTTTGCTTTTCCAATCAGAATCAACAAATACCAATCAGACATAGAAGATCTCAATTTTTACAGTTAGCTGTTAGTCCAAATCCAAAAATCAAATCTAGAAAATTGCCTAAAAATTTGAAATGATAATTGAATTCTGATGTCAAAACTCATATGACAACCAATTACCTCTCGTACGACAATCTAGAAACTCATACAACAGTGGGTGTCTTCCCACATGACAAAGTAGCTCCCTAATGACAATGTGTAAGTTTTGGTATGCGTCTCGAAACTCTCAACTATTGTACGAAAGTGAGGGGGTCCTGGTATGACTTTCTGATAAAACTCATACGAAAATTATACGGATAGAAATTAAAAATTGTAGTTTTGGCTAGAAAATGATAGAAAATGTTAGAATAGAAATGGAAACCCATTTCAGGGCCCCACGGTGGGTGCCAGAAATGTGTGTGGGAAAATTGTACCTAACTGTGGACACAACACTTCAATAAAACATTAGAGGTTAGCAAAATTGAAATCTGCAGATAAATGAAACTAAGCTAACCAGGCGATTTACTGCCTTCTAGGAGGTGTGAGTATGGTATTCTTAGATTAGACCAAGATCAACGACAATGTGACACCTAAATGATGGATTTGAATGCAAAAATATGAATGTAGAATGGATGCAGATTAATCTATATTTTTGTATTTTCTGTATAATTTGATGAAAAAATGTATGAATCTAAGCTAGAATGGAATCGAAATGATATGCAGATTTAATATAAGAATGATATGAATTGATATGAAAAACTATGCAAAGCTATGAAAACTATGAATTGATCTCAAAAAATCGTCTCAAAAAAGCTTGATTCTTCGTGTGCAATTTCGCCAGAGTAATTGTGCAAATTCGAGAGATTTTTTTTTGTGAAGAGCTGAGCCTTGATTTTATAGAAATCCAGGACTTGAGGATGCATTGACAAAAGCCATAAATCACTCTTGATAAACTTAGGTTAATTTTTGAGTTAATAAGAAATTAGAATTAATTAACTCACAAAATCATGCAAAAACAACTTTTTGACTCAAATTAGAAGTTTAGATCATCTTTCAACTCAAAATAGATGTTGAGTTTCAAAAAGATAACAATTTGAATTGATTTTCTGATTTAAAGTTTAACTGCTCTTCCAAATGTGCATAGATAATTATGAATGAATTAAATAAATAAAATGATTTATCTTCAACTTAACTGATTTTTGAATTAAAACAATTGATTTATGGGTTAATCAATTATTAAATCAAACTTTTATTCAAAAACTATATCATTAAATATTGACAATTGACATTAATTAATTAAATAAGAATTTAATCAATTAGCCATAAGATTTTTGATTTATTGTCAAAGTTAAATAATACAATTTAGGAATAAATGTAATCAAATTTAATTAAATAATTAAGTGGTAGAATTAAATCTGATTAATTAAATATTCAGAATATTCAATTAATCAAACTTTAGGATAAATAGGATTTATTTCCAAATAATTATTAAATTAGAGACAATTAGGATAAATAAGGAATATTTGAAGGAATATTCCCCGATGCAGAATTAGGATTTAATCAGTTAGTGTTTTGATAAACTGATGTGAAGATGTGCCTTAGGTTAGGACTTTGATGTCGATTTCATTTGATTTGAAGATGTAGGAAGTTAATGAACTTATAGCCCATTTTTGGGGTATAACAATTCCTTAGGTGCATTAGTAGCTCAAGAAGATGAAAATGGAAAGGAGAAGGCAATATACTCTATTAGGAGGACCTTACTCAAATATGAGTTGAACTATAGCTTCATTGAAAGAGTATTTTTGGTGGTAGTTCTTTCTTAAAAAAAAATATGACATTATATGTTGGCACATAAGATTTGACTTGTAGCTATGATAGACCCTTTGAAGTATAAAATCGAGAAAAATAACCCTAACAGGAAGATTGGCAATGTGGGTCATAGTATTTAGTGACTTCTTCATTGGATATGTGGATAGGAAAGAAATAAAAGGATAAGGTAAGAAGACCAATTGGGAGAAGAACCTTTGATGGATGAACATCATATTCAAGTAGTATTCTCAGATGCAAAAATTATAAATATTGAACCCAAGATATGGGAAATATATCCTAATGGTTTACATACACATCATGGTTTAGGAGTAGGTATCTTATTAAGCACACCTCAAGGTTGTATTATTCTAAAGTCTTACAAACTTATATTTCCATGGACTAATAACATTGTCAAGTATGAAACACTTATCATAGGCATGGAAATGGCTCTAGAATGGAAAGTAACAAAATTGCAAGTATATGGTGATTCATAAATTTTAATTAATCAAATAAATGATGAATACCAAACAAGAGATGACAAGATAACATATTATAAAATGATGGTAGATGATTTGAAGAATTATGTTTTTTGATAAAATTTCAAAAATACCACGAGAGAAAAAGAAAAAAGTAGATGTCATGGAAATAGTAGCTTCTCTCCTACAAATGCCAGATCAAAGTGGACAATATGAGTTCTTGGTAGAAGAGTTGGAGCAACCCATATTTGACCTTCCTAATTCCCAAATTATTTTCCTATTAGTTGGACATGAATCTCCTTGGTATGGACCTATTTACACCAACTAAAAAGATCAAACCTTTCCCTTGGACCAAAGCAGAAATCAAAGAAGAAACTTTATAAGACAAGATTCCCGCTATGCCCTTGTTTTAGATATATTGTATTGAAAGTTTCATGATGGAATTCTTCTTAGGTGTCCAAAGGATGAGTAATATAAAGTATCCTTATGATATTTCCATGAGGGAATACGTGAATCACATTCAAGTGGTTTAACCTTAGCTAAGAAAATTCTTAGAATGGGATATTATTGGCCAACCATGGAGAAAGATGTGTCCTATTTTGTTAAAATTTGCCAATAATGCCAATACCATGATAATTTGATTCATATGCCGACACAAGAAATAAACCTAGTGGGGGTTAGGTTTAATTGGGATGATTTAGATCCACAATCATCAAATGGTCATAAATTCATAATCACAACGATAAGATACTTCACTTAATGGGTAGAAGTCATGCCTTTATCTACTACAACAGACAAATAGATTGCAATGTTCCTTTTGAATCACATAATTTGTAGATATGGTATTTCTCATGCCATAATAATAGACAATGCAAAACATTTCAAGAAAAAGGTTATCAAAAAATTGAGTGATAAGTTTCACATCATTCATCATTCATCCTCTATTTACTATCCTCAAGGAAATGGACAAGTAGAAGCAACAAAAAAAAATATCATTAAGATCTTGAAAAGAAATAGGGCTAACTCAGGAAGGGATTGGTATGTACAATTGAATCCAACATTATGGGCATATTAGACAAGTATAAGAACACCAATTGGAGCCATACCTTTTTCATTAGTTTATGGGGTATAAGTAGTATTACCCTTGGAAGTTGAAATCCCATCTTTTCAAATTCCATTGAATGGATTGTTAATAAAAAAAGATTATAGAGTAGCAAGACTTCAAGAACTAGGGTTACTTCATGAATTTCAAAAGAAAGCATATGGAAATCTTAAGGTGTATCAAAATAGGATGTCAAGGAATTATAATAAAAATTTCAAGTCAAGAGAATTTCAAGTGGGTGATCTATTGTTGAGAGAGAATACAAAGAACCAAGTAGGAAGAGAAAAAAAGGGAAAATTGGAAGAAAATTGGATAGGACCATTCATTATAAAATATTCCTCCAGGACATGAACATATAATCTAGCCGATTGTGATGGGGAAGAACTTTGCAAGAACCTATCAATAGCATACATCTAAAACGGTTTTATACCTAGATTAGTTGAAAGAGTATAAGTTGGAAAGAGTATCAGAATATTAGATGAGATAGCATCAACCTTATATAGAAAAAATGATCATGAAAAAATCCAAATACATTGAGAAATTGATTCAAAAAATCCAAAAATATCAGAAAGAAGACAAAAATAGTGAAAATGAGTTCTTGGGGAAATAAATAGTAGTGAAAAATTGATCATGAAGAAAGAAAAAACATTCAGATCCTAGAAAAATGGTTATTTTGGTGAAAACTGGAAAACAAGCACCATGGTAATATCAAATAATAATAATAAAAGAAAAATTATAAAAAGAGAGAAAAATAAAATAAAAAAGTGCCTTGGTGAAAACCTAGCAATAGGAACCTTGGTAGCCAAAAAAAGGAAAAAGAAAAAAAGACCAATAAATTCAAGTGGTGAAAACTTGGTAAACAGGTCCCATTTGACCCTTAAGTAAAGTCTAGTCTCATCTTCCATTTGCATTTCTCCATCATCCTTGTATATATTCTTGCATTAAGCCATCATTTATATATATTATATAATAAATTCATAGAGATGCATTTGTAAATACTCAAGCTTTTCATCATGGTTTGGAAAATAGTCTTAGTCCAACATCGCAATGGAATCAAATTGGGGACATTTTATCTTATATCAGAACTATTCATTAAATAGACACCAATTGACACAAATCAATGCATCAAATCACAAATTTGACACTAGAACTTTGATTCATATACATTACTGATTCAAGCGCATTTGATCTCAAAAAGATTGACACTTTGATCATTGATTTACATATTGCCTTTTATTTATCAGAATTAAAAATAAAAACAAAGATTGAAATGGATGGAGTTCTACTTGAAATATGAATTTGAAAATAATGGCAAAATGTTCAAATTGTTACTAAATTATGGAGTCGTGTCTTTTTAGAAAATTGACAAGATCTTTTGACTAGAGGAGCGATGTATAAAGCATGATAATTTTCTTGATTTTTGAATCAAATTCTTAAGGTTGATGCTTCAAAGTATGTAAAAACCATCTAGTGACATGATCATCAAAGAATCATCAAGGAAATGTACATTTTGAGAGATCATATCTTTTCTCGGTTACACAATATGATACCTTGGCCATTTAGATCTTTCATATATTAATGCCAAAATCAACTTGCAACATTGAATCTGATGAAAGTGATATTCAGACCATCACGGTTGAAAATCAAACTAGTGAGGGTTGTACCAATTTCATGTAAAAAATCCGAGAGAAAAAGGTATTCAGACCATCATGGTTGAGCCAGTGATGATTGTACCAATTTCATGTTTCAAAATCTTAATGATGAAAAGAAGCATCATTTTTTGGAAAGAGATAGCTAGTTGCATTCATATAGATTAAATTCGCATGTTGTTTGCATATGGATTTTTCTAAAAATAAAAAGGGGTAGAGTAGAGTACACTATATAATTATCATAATTTCTTTACTTGATCAAGTATGTTGGAATAAATAAAAAACAAAGGAGTGCATACTTTAGTTCAATGTTAAGCTTCATTTTAAATATTTATTTATTTATTTAGTTTTTATTAATCATTAATCATTAAATTTCATTCATTTAGTTCACTCATTAAGTGCATAATCAATCATTGCATTGTATTTATCATTAGAAAATTTGAACATCATTTAGATTCATTACATTGCATAGCATTTTAATATTTCATGCCATTAGTAGCATGACAGTTCAACATAAATAAATCATAAAATACATTCATTCCACATAGACTCACATTATGGATTTAATTACTAAGAGCATATAGAATCATAGAATCACATTGTAAATATCATATCAATGCATCATTAATCATTAATCATTAATCATTAATCCTCAATCATGAATCATGAATCATGAATCATGAATCATGAATCATGAATCATGAATCATTAATCATTAATCATTAATCATTGAGCATAAATAGAGCCCTTAAATACATTTCATTAACATTCTACATCCATCTAAACTATGTCATATATAAGGCATGCATCCAAACCACATGTAAGATAAATGCAATCATAAGATTGTACATCACAAAACAAAAACAAAAAAGAATATAGATAGGATATGTAGAGCTTCATATATATCATCAAAAATAAAAAAGTCCAACATATAATGAGATCAGAAAAGAGAATAGTCTATCAGAGAGCTAATCAAATAATAATAGTTATCCATCAAATAATATCAAATGTCCATAAAGTACATGAATAAAATTACTTATCAAAGGGATACATATGATACAATGGTGTAAAAATCATTTCTCTCGATTGGTGCCACCTACATTTGTGCCATCTAGTCCACCTGAACCCGTCCCATCTGTATCTGCTCCAAAACCTCTACTAGTACTAGGCTATGAACCATGTTGGGCCATAGTAGTCATGAAAGTTCACTTCATAACAATGAACTGATCCATCTGAATCCTAATATGAGCCATTCTAGCCTATAAAGAACTAACATCCTGAGAAATCATATTTCATTCCTCTGAAGTTGGTATTGCCTGTGCTGGTAGGATAGGAACCGAGGAAACCTACGCAACCTATGCAATGGGAACCTAAGGAACTTGTATCTATCTAAGTACTCTCAATCTCTATCAACCCTAATCTACAATCTTGATCTGAGGACCATCTCTCTCAACTCCTCCACCTCTCGTCCTCACTCTCCTAACTCCTATAACTCTCATCCTCACTTACCTTGTACCCTAGAACGACCACCTTATAGAGGACCACAAGCTAAAACCCATCCAAATCACCAACCACCTCTCACTGGTACTCTCCTCAATCAGACACCTCTCCCATCATCATCATCATCATCATCATCATCATCATCATTTGATCTATCATCAATATCAGTGATGGGCTCTATAGAATCTGTAATGAGAGGGAAGGGATGTGTGTAATCTACTATGAATAATCATTTTTCATACCAACATTGGCAATATGATCTCTCATATCCCATCTTAAATTTGGAAAAGAAAAAATCTCATTGCAAGAAACATGGTAATCTATCTAAGGAGCCCACATCGAACTACCTTTCTGTACTTGTGCATATAGTGCTAATCCTTGTGGCATATAGCTTATACTCGACCAAACTATCAGAGGACCCTATGAAAGAAAAACCTCTCAATTACTAGAGGAGTTTGACCAATTATCCAACGAGGCATAAAGATGAAGGGAAGTTCTAATCATCCTCTCTCCAGGGCTTGTATCTAAGGTATGGGTGCTATCGGATCTGATCAATTTCATCTAACATGTGTCTCCAAAAAATCTAGTTTTCCCAAGTGAGGTTGTACAACTAATCTTTCATAGATGTATGCATACAGCTAACTAGGATCTCCATCTTGAGCTATGATTGGCCTCATGATATGAAAGTTCTCCCAACTCTAGAGCTGTAATAAAACTGCACTTGTAGATAATGCAGCACCATGACGATAAACTACATAGTGTAACAAATGATATAACTATGCAAGGACACATGTGCCCTAATCAAATTGGCATGGATGAGAAATCATATCCTCTAGGATCCTTCTCCAACCAACAAAAAAACCATGTCCTCCTTGTTCCAGTAATAAGAATCCCTCGATAAAAATGCCCAAAACTTTAAGAACATAGGTTTGAGAGAGGTTGTAGATGCCAGTGCGCACCGAACTATGGACCTCTAGTGAGTACCTCGGTCCTTCTTTGTTTCTAATTTTTTTAATTGCCATAATTTTTTTTTAATTTTACATGTTCATTTATCTTATTTTTTCCAATTTTTCTAAATAAATTGTATGATTAATTTTAGTAGTGTGTAGGAATTTGGTTTAGCACATCCGTGCACTAAAATAGCACATACAATAGATCAAATAGGACATAGAAATACTAGAAATCTCGGAGTAAAAATTCAAAAGGAGTGAAAATGAATATTGAAAGTGATGTTTTGAGCCTTATATAGCCCCTTGACCTAAAAATGAGTCTTTTTATCACATTTTTTTTACCTAAGGTCAAACATTGTTCAACAAAAATTTTCTGCACCTAGGGCTTTATCATCAGTGAGTTTTCATATCATTATCAGAAATGAAATTGATTCTATGCAATGTTGTAAAATTTTAAGAAATCACAAAAATAAAAAATTTATAAAAATTCATCCAATCAACTTCTGTTTCATTTTTGAGGGGGTGAGCTATCATAAAGGAGGTAAAATCAAGCCGAAAATTTTCATCAGGGGCATTAAACATGAAATTTTTGAAATCATCAATGGGGCATTGAAATTAGAGAATATTTACTTGAATCCAGTTCAAGTATCATATCAAGAGTTCATCAGTGAATCCAGAATCTATTATCAAATCAGAAATTTTTCATCAAAATTAGTTGCAAATCAGGAAATCGGACATCACGATCAGATCAAGCATCATGAAATCAAACATTAGACATTATTTGAACAAACACACTTTGCACATTGATTCAAAGAGGGGCATTTGTATACACCTAAAATTGGGCAGGTGAAATTGAAATGAGCAATCAAAAATTTAATCACAAATTAATTGAAATCAAGGCTATTAGATTAATTAAATCAAAAGGATCAATTAACTGTGTAATTGATTTTAAATCAAATTAATTATATAGTTAACAGAAATCAAATTCAACCCATTCAAGGGTACACATGACTAAGATAAATCAATTAAATCAATTATTAATTCATATTTTTCTCACCAACCACATATGGACAAAATTAAAATGAACTAATGGGAATGAAAGAATGAGCTCACATGGATCAAAGTGAAATCAATTCAACACCACACATCTTAGGAATGCATCTTGACCCTTTGTTTGATCTCTTTCTTCGAATCTTTGAGAACAAAATATTTACTTTGTCTCAACATTGGAAACTATTAACCCGACTCGTACTTAATAATGATTAATCTTACTCTACAACCTAATCTTGGAAAAATATATAAATATAATGCATTTCTAGAAAAAATCATCCATTATCTTAGTGCATCATTACTCTAGTCAATTTTTTTAAAGTTTTCATAGAAATTTTTATCATTTGAGTAATTTGATCATAATAGGGAATTGTAGTTTGATTTTGAGCATAATTGAGCTAAATTGGGGATAATCGCATCATAGACCATTTAATTTCTCATTCTAAAGTTGTGTCTAATGGATGCCAAGCTGAGAGCATTTGTTTAGCTTCTTTGGATAGAGAGAGATGAGACAATTTTGAGAATATTTACTTGAATTTGTTGATCATTTAGCTTTATCATTCATAATTCAAGTAGATTAATCATTGTATTGTCTCATAAATATATTTCTTTTCCCTACGCGCGCACACCTCCTTTTCCCTTTCCACATCTCTTTCTCTTTATTTTTCTAATATATGATTTTATGTATATTTTACTATAAGTCTAATCATTGCACCCTCTTTAATACAAGTACTAATATTATATTCTATTGAAAATAACTTTAAATTATACATTACTATGCTTTTCATGCCAATAGTACAATGTGAATTGAAAGAAATATGATTGCTTTCATGAAAAATATCTATTACTTTAGTGTGAGATAGAATTTCATATATAAGAAATGATAGAACATAACATCTAAACTGGAAAGAGCTTTTACTTTAGTATAAACACGAAATGGAAATTCAGAAACGGGAAGAAACGAATAAGGGGAAATTATGTCCCACGGAGGGTGAAACTTATGCCCAACGCAGGGGAATATTGTACTTAGAAAAAAATAGTGGAATTGCGAGATTAGTGGAAGCCAACAAGGAAGAATTATGACCCACAAAGGATAATAATTGGACTGCAAAAATTTGTGGCTTCATACGTCAAATCGTTAGTGTCATTGCAAATATGTGGGATACCTATTACGCGTGTTTAGATTGCAACAAACGCAAGTTGAACAACACAAACTTGTCTAAGCTGTTATAAGCTGTTGTGCCTAGTGTGAAGGAAAAATGGAGCTAAAGAAGAATCATGAGCTATGAAATCGGATATTTGTACTTGAGAACATTTGTGGCCTCATATGTCTAAATCGTTAAATTATCACTTCAATTATGTGAGATATTCGGCTGATCTAATCTCTTACGCGTTTTGATATGTTCACACTCTTAAACACTTCAAATTACAGACTTCATTGGCGTTGGAATCTACCTACATAAACTCACTTTGTTCTTCTCTAGGAGACACAGCATATTAGTGAAAAGGAGAAATGGAGTGCTCTAAGCTATTGGGCGTTGTGGCTTTCATATGCCTATCTATTCCCATGGTGGCATCTGCTTCGAACGGACAGTTCAAATTGAAGGTGAATTTGACGCGCAAATCAGAAGGCGGCTTCAATTCTACCGAACGATTACGTTTGGCGGTGGACCGTAGTAAGAACCGAATGAATGCGATAGAGGCGTTTGTAAAGCAGCAGATAAGTGGCCAATTAGACGCTGAAACGCCCGTTCAAGTTGGGAATGGAGCATTTCTGATGAGCGTTGCAGTGGGAACGCCCTCTGTGAATTTCGAAGCCATTGTTGACACGGGGAGTGATCTGATCTGGACTCAGTGCGAGCCCTGTGACAACTGCTTCTCTCAGTCTACGCCAATCTTCGACCCCTCCAAATCGTCTTCCTACTCCACAGTTTCCTGCTCTGACTCTCTTTGTGATGCTTTGGACACTTTTAAAACTGCATGCAATCCAGGCTGTACATTTACGTACAGCTATGGCGACGGTTCTCGAACAATCGGTGATCTGGCCAAGGAGTCATTCACCATTGGGAGCAGCAGCGACGGCATGTTTGCGGGCACTGTTTTTGGATGCGGCCATGACAACCAAGGATTCTCTGGCTCGGGGGGTCTTGTGGGGCTCGGAAGAGGTGATCTCTCGCTCATCTCACAGTTGGGCTCCAAGGTAGATAACAAATTCTCTTACTGTCTCGTATCCATAACAGACTCCTCTTCACAAACAAGCCCTCTCATTTTCGGTGACAGTGCTTCCTTGAACGGAGCCAAATCGATCCCATTCATTAAGAACAGTGCGAGTTCTTCTTTCTGGTATATTCCTGTTACAGGAATCACCGTCAATGGCAACCCCGTAGATATTCCTGCTGGAACTTTTGATGTCAAATCGAACGGTGGCGGAGGCATGATCATCGACTCGGGAACCACCATTACCTATCTAATCGAGGCTGCGTACAGTCCTGTGAAGCAAGCAATTCAATCCATCATTAACCTCACTCCTACAGACGGCTCTTCCGTGGGGCTGGATCTGTGTTACCAGACATCGAGTGACGTCAGCTTGCCAACCGTAATCTTCAATTTCGAAGGCGGCGTGGATTACGAGCTTGCAGGCGAGAATCTTTTCGTTCGGGAATCTGGTCTGTTGTGCCTCGCCATGGGTGGATCGAGGGGACTTTCCATCTTCGGAAACATACAACAGCAGAACTTCCACATCCTTTACGACAATGCTCAGAACACTCTCTCCTTTATGCCCGCTAAATGTGATTCTCTTTGAACAATCAATCACCCTTTTATGCCTTGTCTTCGTCTGTCTCTGCAACTTCCTCTTCTTCTTCCTCTGGTCATTTTCTTCCAACGTCCAATAAAATGCGTTGTATCGTGTCCTATTTACGTTTTCTGCACTGCCTCATATAATTTATAATCTGATATCGTCGCCTTTCTATGTTTCCTGCACAATGGTCTTTGTGCTTTTATCATGTGAATTATCTGATATGGTTGATACGCTGCATTTTACACGTACCACTCTAACCTAACTAATACAATGAATAGTTTTTGTTTCTTTTTTTCAAGTCTAAATACATGGTAAATCCAATTTAATACAAGTTCTATTATTAATAAAACACAGCTGTATCAGACTACTATTGTCGAGTAATTTAACAGTTTGTTGAATCTCTTTAATAAACAAACTAATTGATCTGTTCTTTGAGGTTGAATCTTTTTAAGGAACAAGGTAATTGTTTGTACTCGTGGATAGATCTCTATAATTTGTCGCTTCCTCACTATAATTGTTCACTGATCTTTCCTTCGACTGTTCCTTGAACACACAGTATTCTAATTAAAAGCAGGGCAAATAAAATCTTACAATGTCTCTTTTATAGCTTTGCAATAGGTTTTTCACTAGTGAAAATTAAAGGAAAAATGATAATTTTGAGGCTTTGTTCAAGACTTTCGAGGCTTCTGGGTCAGGGTGGGAAGCATGGACATGCTTGACCTGCAGCAATATGTTTTTCTCTGTATAAATATGGTTCCCTGTGCAAATTACGCAGATATAATTTTTTGTATTAAAGGGGCGAATATAGCTGAGAATTGTAAATCGTTCTGCTTGAGGATCTGGGGTTGTTCACTGTAATTTTTCGATTTGATCGTATCAGAGCTTTTGATCAACTTTTATATATTCTATTATTTCATTAATGGGTAATCTTAAGTATTGATGAAAAACTCTCTCGCGGCCGAATTTTAAACTAGAACGTAGATAACCGACATCATCAATTAATCAGAAACTTTCATATACATTTGTTCTTTATGAATTTGACCCAGGCCTATAAATGTTATAACCTGGATACAAATTTATATCCCACTCACAACTATCTGTTTGTTTTGTGTGGCCAAAAATTTACGTAGGTTTGCCTCCTCTTCTTACGTAAGTTATCTTTGAAGGCGAATTTTAGTGGAGGTAAGTAAATTTAATATTTGTGTAGCGGGTTTAGAAATATTTTAATAGTAACACAGTGCAAGATTCCAACGTAGGTATTTAAGATAATTCTGTTTTGTGAATAATTTTAGTCTAGGAGAAATTTTTGAACATATTAGTGTATTTTTATTTTACTATAATTGGAGTACTAGAAGAAGTTAGAGAAAAAAATAGTTTGACTAGAAACAAAGGGTTATTTCTTATTATTAGACTAAATTTTGTTGTATTCTTACTATTTTGATATTGATAAAATAGATGCATAGATTAATTTATTGAATGGTGATTTTGAAGAGATTTATATGTGATATATTAATATTATAATTATGAAAGGAAAGGAACACTTAGTTTTAAAGTTCAAATTATAATTAAATAGTCTAAAATAGTCACCCAAGATGTATTACCAAATGTTTGATGTCTTCTTACTAAGATTGGGTTTTCTTAGATGCAAGGAGGATAATTGTGTTTATGTCAAAATTATTGATGATTAGATTGTAATTATTAAATTTTATGTGGATGAAATGTTTATTGCTAATAACAAGGTGATGATTAGGAGACTCCAAATTCTTCTTTCTTGCATGTTTCACATGAAAAATTCAAGAGAAAAAAAAAATCTGCGTAGAGATCAATAAGGATAAACATTTTTTAAGGCTAGGTCAAATTAAATATGTTATTATATATGATTTAATTTGCATGATGACAAATCTATGAGTATTTCATTCCCTTTGTTATCACGAATTCTTTAAATATGTGTTCAAAATAAGATATTGATTTTCAAGCTATGGATATGATTGTTTATGGTACTATTGGTGTCGTTTAAATGTATGTAGTTGTTTGCAAATCGTCTAAGGCCTTTAAACCTATTCATGGGTGGCTTAAGGGGATTTTCTATCTTCAAAAAAATACAAAAGATGAACTTCAACATCCTATACAAGAATTCTTAAAACATACTCTCCTTCATGCCCACAAAATGTAATTCTCTTTAAAAAATCGTCATCCTCTTCTGCTTTGTTTGTCTCCGCAACTTCTTCTTCTTCTTCCTCTGGTCATTTTTTCTCTTTTTTTTTGCACTGCCTCATATAATTTATAGATTGATATTGTTACCTTTGTATGTTTCATACACTTCTTAATATAAAAGAAAGTACAAGGGTCTTTGCACTTTTATCATGTAAATTATCTAGTAGGGTTGATATGCTTCTGTATATATTCTAAATTGGTCAAAGAAAAGTGAAGCAAGGCAAAACAAGCAATTATCGATCAAGACATGAATTAATTGAAAATCAAGCCAAATTTAGATTAATTAAATCAAGGATGAAATAACTATGTGAATGATTAAATTAATTAATTATATAGTTCAATAAATTAATTAAATCCAACATATTCAAAGCAAAGACATGGATAAATCAATTAATTATTTTAATTAATAAATCTTAAATTGCCTCACCAACCACACAAGGATAATATCCAATCAACCAATGAGGTGAGAGTATTTTGATTACATTGATCACTAATAGCATTTGCTATCTCAACCCTTCAATTTGCCTTTGCAATCTTGACCACTCAATTTGTCTATTTGTCCCAATATTTGAAACACCAAACTCACCTAGTTGGCTAATCTTGAGTTAATTCAATCCTCATCTAACCCACTCTCCTAATTTTGGAAATCCTATAAATAGGATGCATTTGTAGAGAAAATCAATCCCTTTTTCATTTGCATCAATAGTATATTTAAATTTGCATCTTATTTAGATCAATGTGAATTCAATTTAGTCTTGCAATAGCCTAGTTAGATTTTAATTCATCATTTCCTTAGATAAATTTGCATCCTATAGCTTAATTTGCACTATCATCTTAGAGGTTGTCACTTTAGGAATGCTTTTCTAGTCTTAGATCATTCATATTGTCCTTATAATTAGAGAACCATAGGATGTTTATCAATTTCTTCAATTCAAAGTTCTATTGAGCTTGAATCTTTCATGTTTTTTAGTTGAATTAATTGAGCTAATCCTATGAAGGTATTCCTTATATGCAAAATGGTTTTTACTGTGTGGCTACTTGCCTCTACTAACATTTTTTGTCAACTTTGAGTGATTTGTGATGCATAATTAAGATTTGCAAGCACATATGACCAAAATAGCACCTATGCACTGATGTTTAGCACCTATGCCCTATGCAATGATGCCTATACCCTACCTACACAGTATTTTTTGATGCTTATGCCTTTCTTTTCAACACCATGCTCTATTTTGTAGCACATATTCTCAAGAAGTGGACTTTGAATCTATCTTTTAGCTCTTTTGTTGTATATGGGTAAAAGTACAATAAGTTGTCAAACTTTTATAAAGAAAAAGGCTAACAACACCAAAACTATTCAACTTCAAGGGCATAAAAATGATGTTTATGTTGAGAATTTGAAGATTATGTAAACTGATGAAATGTGTAAAACTAGATGAAGTTTATGCCTATATTTTTTTTAAAAAAAATTAGTCAAGAATTGATATGCTTTTTAATTTTTAAAGTCTATTTTTTGTTTTCTTAACAATAACGCAAATAAGGTGGTCTACAACCCACCAAAAAACTATGAGTAAAAAATGCTTTTTCCACTGATTGCAAGAAAATATTTTAGATGACATGTATAGCTAGTGCATAAAAAAAGAAAAAAATATTTTCAATCTATGTTTTGTCCATTATAACTATTTAAAGTTGAACTTACCTGAAATTGATAGTTTTCATCTCCCACCTTCTTTCCCCTATAAAAAAGATGCACCAACAAAAGTCAAATTATATATTCTTGAAGAGGACTCTCTCCTCTAGTGTTGTATCTAGTTTTTAATTTTTTCTAAATTGATTTACTAATTTTTTATTTTTTGAATCAACATCTTCTTAAAACTTAATATACCTACTTGCAGTAGTTAGTAAATTTAATCAACTTTTTGTAATCAAAATAATATAAAATTTATATGTCCTGAATCCTAATTCTAAGCTCTACAAAAGAGTTTTTTTTTTTTTGAAATTTTTTATTTTTCATAGGGAAAGAAGTTGCAGAAGTTGAAACTTCTAGAATTATGTTTATTTTTGAGATTTGGCTAACACATCAGAGAGTTTGGTCGAGTAGGAATCAACCAAATTCTACTTGGATAAGGTCTATTAGGATTTGACACCCATGTGAGTCCCTCATTGTGCAAATAAGGGGCTTAAAGCACCTTTCATGGTTTTTATTCAGCGAGTGGGACTCGGTCAAGTGTGATTCTTCTAAGTCCTACTAGGCTAAGTACCTATAGCGATGTAAGTGCAATTAGGTGCCACACAGTGCGTACATAGATTCGGTCAAGTGTTACTTGGCCGAGTACAAATTGATCGAGTATTGCTCGGTCGATTCCTTTGAGTTAGGCTCAAGTGTGTTAGGTGATTCTTCTTTTACCCATATTTTAACTCTTATTTACTATCTTTAAGCTCTTCCATAGAAATTTTTAGTGCCTATGCATTAAATTATAGCTTCTATGCATAATATTTTAGCTCTTCTGCAACTTCTCACTCCTCAAGATAATGACTGTGTCCTTAAGCTAAATATTATCTTTGGAAGAAATTTAAAAAGTTGTCTTTTCTTCCTCTCTTGATAAAGCCTCGAGACCAGATGGAATTTCACTTGTGTTTTTTTTAAAAAGTTGGAACTTTATTACTAATGATCTCCTCAATGCATTGGAGGAATCATATCAAAGTGAAAAAAACATTTAGGAAGTTAAAAAATACTCATATTGCATTGATCCCAAAAACTAATTCTCTAGGCACTTTTCTAGACTTTAGACCGATATTACTTTGCAATATGATTTACAAAATTTTCACCAAAGAAATCTCCCTTCATTTTCCACCCTTCATTTCTAAAAACTATATCTTTAGAGCAGTGAGGTTTTTTTCCTGGTAGAGAAACTATGGAGGGAGCTCTTATTTCTCATGAGATATTATATTTAATTCATTGGAATATAATTCCTTCCATGATTGTTGAACTAGACATGATAAAACCATATGATATAATAGATTAGGGTTTTCTTATTTAAATCGTGACAAAAATGAGTTTTCCTCTAAGATTGTCCAAATAGATCCTATCATGCATATATAGAAACAAATTTATAGTTAGTGTAAGTGGTACTCCATGTTGTTATTTTTTCTCTACTCAGCAAGTTAGGAAAGTAAATCCTTTATCTCCCTTTCTATTCCTCATTCCCTCAGAAGGTCTTAGTAGATTAATTCATTCTAATTTTAGTAATGTCTTGTGGTTTTAGGTGAGGTTTCCAAATTCAAATATTTCAAAAAAGTACATCATTTTTGTTGATGACATAATATTATTTAGAACATCTAATACAAATGAGGCTAGAATCATCAAGATGTTCATGGACACCTATTGCAATATTTTTAGGTAGTAAATAAATGCAAGAAAATCAAAATATTTTCTTCAATAATCCCCCAATGGTAGCTACATCATTGTGAAAGTTCGTGGGGTTTAAATAAGACTTTCCTCCATGTAAATATTTTGACATTCCATTCTTTTATGGATCTAATATATCTTCTTATTGAAGGCATATTTTGACTTTAATAAATAAAAGAGTTTCATCTTGGAACACAAATTGGTTACCCTTAGCTGGTAGACTTCTCTTGATTAATTCAATTATGAGTCCCATACCAGATTATATCATGATACCATTACAAGATCCTTGAGGAATTGTTCACCAATTGGAGAAATTGATTCAAAATTTATTATGGAAAGGAAATCTAGACAATAAGAAGAAAATTCCCCTCATATCTTGGGAGAACATTGTGATATTGCTATTAGGATTCAACTATGTAGTTTTTAAAGTCAAACTCATTTACCCATGTTTCATGAGTAGTGGTTCACATGAACCCATATCTCATAAGAATGAATGTAACACTTATCACTCTTTGCATCTAGGTGATGTTTGTAGAGGTGAAGCACTGAGACTTCTTGGGAGGTCACCCATCCTAGTATTATGGGCTCTCTGGAAGTCCCAGTTCTTCATGTCTATGAGCATAACCTAGATGCAATGAGTGAAAAGTATTCCATTCATTCTCATGAGAGATGGGTTCATGTGAACCACTACTCATAAAATATGGATCAATGAGTTTAACTAAAAAACTACATAGTTGAATCTTGATAGAAAAATATCTCAATTTGACTTGTGTAAAATATCTCCTATATATCAATTGGAATAACATTGTTAATAATAAATGGGAAGGTTGTACATGTATTAATGTTGTAATAGATAGAAATCTCTCATTTCCCAAGAAAAACTAGCATGTAAACTTTATTTCAAGCCATCCTCAAAATGGGCTCATATCGTTTAGGCTAAATATTAGGATTTAGATCAAAAAATATGGTTATTCACTATTTCCAAGCCTCCTAGTGGCTCCTCCATGTGGATTTTTTGCATAAAAATTAGAAAATTTATTTTTTTGTATTTGTATTAGATTGTTAATTCTAGGAATAAAGCATATTTTTTGGAAAATTCATGGAATGGTCTCCCTCCTTTAAATAATGATGCAAATATTAAAGTAGACAAACAAACACTTAAGATGCATGGAGATTTTTGGTTCAAGATTCTTTAATCACTAAGAAAACTCCTGATTTAATTTCTTATCAATGGCAAGATTTCTCCAAGTTAGACTTCCTAGGAGATTAAAAAAATGGCTTGTTACAACTGTCTAGGACAAGGTGCTAAATCTTTCAAATAAGTCAAACTTTTTGGTCTAGACATGCCTTAAATTAAGTTACTAAATAGTTAATTAATGATATTCATCTCTCAAACAAGAAGGTATCAAAAAAATGCTAAAGCTTTTGTACTTTTTTAGAATTATGCTATATTACCCAAGGCTGATGTGTTCTCATGGTTAGCCTTGGAAAATAAGATTATTACCAACAAAAGAATAAATAAATTGAATATTAGTCATGATTTTATTTTTTTCTTATGTAATTAGGTAGAGGAATCCGAAGATCACCTTCTTTTATAATGCTCTTTTCCTCAAGAATGTTGGTCTTGGCTCCAAAAACAACTTCAATGATTTTCTTCCTTAAAAAACTCCTTAATAAAGATGTTCAATAGTCAATTTTTACTCAATAAGGAATCCTTCTTTGCAACCATTTAGAAAGTATCTCTAATAGTTATTATATGGTCTATTTAGTGGAAAAAAATAGAAGGATATTCAGAAAGAAAAACTCCCCAATTGATCAAGTGTTACATAAGATTGAATCAATAATTTTTGAATGTCTAAAGGAATGCACTGCAAGAGTAAAGAATTTGTTTTGCAAATTCACTTTGGAAGGATAAAAGATCCTTAACAACTAGCCTCTTATACCCACTCCTTTCAAAGGTTTCCTAGTTTGCAATACTGTGATAGAAATGTTGTTGAGTGGAAACCACCATCAAAGGGATTTTCTTAAGTTAAATTTTGATGGTACTTCAAGGGGAAATATAGGGTGCTCATTTGTAGGTTGTATCACTCATTATCACAATAGAGATCTCATAATAGAAAAGGCAGTTAAAATTCCCTTCTGAAAAAATACTATGGAAAAGGCTAATGCTTTACTCAAAGGTATTCAAATGGCTATTGGTTTTCAAATCAAAGATATTCAATGAGGAGATTCATAGGTTATAATTAACCTCCTCATCTCAAATCAGTTTTTAAAAACTCAAGGATGAAATATGTCTTCTCACAAACACTTTAATTAGTCACATACTTTAACTCATATCCAATAGAACATTTCTATAGAGAAGGTAATCAGATTGCAAATATTTTAATAAATATGGGTTTTAAATGCCCAAATGAGAAATAAATAGTATCACTTGAAAATTTGACCCAATATTATTCTAATAATTGTGTAGGATAAAATAACTATTAGCATGTGTTTGGTGAAATTAAAATGATGATGACAACCATTCAAAAAATTCAAACAAGGCAACCTTTTCCTTTTCCATAGTATTAAGTGTATGTTTTCTTGAAAATGCTAGTTTCAAACTTCACAATTAAGATATGATGCTAAATTTATTTTGAGTTGACGAGGCCTCCTTGGGTGAGTTTTTAGTCAAACTCAACTATATTTCAAATGTCTTAATGTGGCATTATGTTGATGGCACTTCAAATGGTTGAATATTTGAAACCCCCATGCCTTATATCACCTCCACCACATCAAGGGATGATGTCATATGAACTAGCTATGATTTAAATTTCACATGGTTGTATTTAACATCATTCATTTTGCATGTTTTGTAATTCCCCATTTAGATTTCTATTTGTGCATAAAGTGCAACCATGAAGGACACTTTGTGATGAGCATGACCTAAAGTTGTTAGATGGAAAGCTTATGATGCTTCTCTTGTCCTTGGACATTAAGAAAAATTATTTTTTGATAGAGAGAAGATGAATGGTAAATGTTTGATATTATTTCACTATGATTATATTGATTATATAAGATGCTAGTTTGGAGTCTGTTGGGAAATTGACTAACAAAAACTACAAGAAATGATATGGATCAGTTGAGAATCTAACCGACATGGATAGTTATAGTTATAGATAATATAATATAGAAATTACACCAACATTTCCCCCTTATTAAATTGATCCTAAAAAAATTTTAAAATACCTTGTTGTAGACAACCCCCCTTAAGGCTTAAATAGAAAAACATGTTGATTACATAATATGAATACATATTTTGAGAAAATAGTCTTCTGAAGTAGCAGATCCTGAACCAATCAAGGGTCAATCAAGATATCACTTGATCCTCATAAAGGTGTAGCTTTGAGCTATGTTCTTAAGCTGTCAATCCTGAACTCTTGAATCACAGTCTTGAATTAGTCAACAATGATCCCTAAGAGATGTGACAAATTTCTATCATTATTTAGTGATTGGGATTGAATATAATTCTTAATCATATACTCTAAAGCTCGCTAGAAAAAAATCCATATTAAGAACGATACTAAATCCAAACCTATCTTCAAAAGGAGTCTTCACAAGATATGCATTCTTCAAATTTGTCAGCATTAGAAAGCAAATCAAAATAGAAAATAAAAAATGCTTCTTATGCAAATCACCATCTTAAAGCGAGAAGCTTAATTGAGATGATTTAAGTTCGTCCATCCTCCAATGCCGCCAACCTCTACACAATATCATGAAGCATTCAAGTGATGGTAAGAGGGAGGCTTTAATTCACTAAGAAAAGTATTCTTGCGACTAGTTAAACCTGACTTAGCAGAATCTACGTTTTGTGTCCCAACTAGGAGAGCTTCACTATTCTTTAGTATCTCAATAACATGATTTAGTGTCACATCCTTATGATCATTGTATGAACATCCTTCTAAGACCTCATTTCTCTTTACACTAAGGTGCTACCTCACTATCAGATCAACCTTGAATCATGATTGAAAGCATAAATTTTCCACTTAACTTTTCATCTTTGTAGGTGCCAATAAGGGAACTTAATAGAGCCCAAAAGATTTAATTTTTAATCACATAAGCAATCTTGTCTTAAGAAAGCCAATAACTCAAGTGGAACTCAGAATACAACATAACTTATATTTTGTAACATTTATTCCAAATTGTTGTATACTTTCTGCCAGCCGTCCTTCCAATTCTCATTTCACATAATCAAATATTCTCGCGCTTGTCAATACCGTTTGCTATGGTATCTATCGGCTTAGAAAGTTTTCAACATGAATCATAACTAAATGTCGAGCCTCTCCTAAGTCTTTATGAGAAAAGAATAGGAACAGAAGATGTGGTTGAATATGGTAGGGGTGCAACTTGAAAAAACCAATTGTATTTGGTGTGAATCAAAAGAGTTGGCTCGAGTACTCCCCACAATGAAAGGAATGACCAACAAAGATAATATATGAATATATTTTTGCAGTTACAATATACTGGCTTTGGAGCATGTCACGATAATCTTTCCTGTGCTAAAACATATCTCTAGATATTTGATTCAAACCATGAAGTTATTTATCCACAAATAATAGCGACACCATATATTATTCTTCCACTATGATTATTACAGGCGCTTGAGATACATGATTTCATTTATATTCCAGCCAATAATATATTCATTTCCAAACTAATAATTAAAAAAAGGGTTATAAAATTAATAAAGACCTACATTATTCTTAAGTTCGCATTGAATATATTGCTTCTTAAAAATTTGCATAGACATCATTGGATTCGACACATTGGCAATTACTGTCTTGGAGTAGGAAGGAGACCGCATTAATATTCCTGCACTGGATCTTCTTTTCTTATCGCAGTCCTTTCCTCATCGCACAAGCACATGAGTGGTTATGCTCTCATACCAAATCACAGAGAGAAAAGATGAACTGGAAATGTTTAATATTTATTTCACTATGATTACATTGATTATATAAGATGCTAGTTTGGAGTCAGTTGAGAAACTGACTAATAACAACTAAAAATAAGATAAAAATGATATGGATCAGTTGAGAATCTGACCGAAAGTAATAGTTATAGTTACCGATTAAGTAATATAGCAATTACGCCGACATTTTCATCATCTTCCCTTTCATGTGTGCAACGACATATATTTGGGAGAGGATTCACATTATATATTTTTTTTCCATGATTAGGGAAAGTTATGGGCGTTTTATTTCAATATATGTATGAGCTCTATTGTTATCACATTCATAACCTATATTTTCTCTGTTTCAATATGCTCTGTTCCACAGCAGTTGCAGTCATGGGGTATGCTCCTCCGAATAACAGGGCGCCCGTTCCAATTAAAATTTGGGAACGCACAATTTCAGGCTTGTTCTTCAATACACAGGTAAGAAAGGAAGAAGTGGGTGACAATTCTCGAATTTGATGAGAACTGT